>CAEGAE010045840.1:0-37378 GCA_903067095.1 Girardinus metallicus
TGGATGGATGGATGGATGGATGGATGGATGGATGGATGGATGGATGGATGGATGGATGGATGGATGGATGGATGGATTCATAGATAGATCACATGTGCACCACTTTTCACTCAAACTGAACAATTTGGATGTTTCTCTGGTTTTCCGTGCACATGTTCCATTGCCACAGAGTTGCGGTTACACTTCAGGTCTATTTTAACGAATTATTGAAAGCATGAGAAGTGTGTAGTCAGAACATTTACTCGCCAATTCAATTCTATTTAATCCATTCAATGCAGTCAAATCTTCATAAGGTTTTACTATATGCACGTGTATTACTATGGTGTCCAGATCTATGAGCTGCTTCCAGAATAGTCCAGAGTAATCTTTTTCACTGTGCCACAGAATATGTATAACCTACATGCCTTTAGGGTGAGCAATTCCCAGAAATGATGTCGTTTTTCTTCTTTTTTTTTTAACCAGGAACCTTTTCAAAATGGAAAAAAATACAAAGATGTGTAGGCATATTCGCCCCAAAAACTCACTATCATTCTATTGTAATTTGCATGAGTAAAGGAAATGTGTGTGGGAAGGGCTGCATGACTGGCTTCAGCCCAGGGGCCCACCTTCTCCCATATCCAGCTCTGTTTTTGGCCTTTGTTTAAGACACATTTAGACAGCCTGCAATGAAACGATAAAACATTATATCACCAAGCACATTCCGCTTTTGGTTGCAACCTCTGTTTTCTGAAACCTCCCCACAAAGAACATATGTCTGGATGTTTATGGGAGGTGTAAGCACTGACCAAGCAGCAGTACGATGAAATGAACAGGTCTCTGTCTGCGTTACACAGAAACGTCTAATTAGTCTGAATTGGGATGATAAAGTTATCTTATTTGCCAAAGATGTGCAGCTCCAGCTGAGAGAAAACCTTTTGTCTGATGAACAATTGTACAAAAATTAGTATTAGAGTCAACGGTGTTTGCCACAGCACACTTGTAGTTTGTAAAGAAAAGCCATCATAGACTATAACAGCTCGCTCTGTGGGATGATGATCATATTGGCACAATGGCATGCTCATTCTTGTTTTATTATCCTAATCCAACAATAAACTTTGGGTGTATCGGATCTATAAAGTCTGACATGTGTTCCAACATTTTTTTAATACCGGATCATTTTATGATCAGCAGACGGCCCACAGCCCCAGCGAAGTGATTAAACCGAGACAACATTTGCAGTTTCAGGGAAATTTTATTGAATTCCACATTTCCACTCAATCGAAAACCTAAATTAACGTCTGTCCATTGACATATACAAGAGTCTGGGCATGTGCTTACAAGAGTCTTGGCATGTGAGGAGGTACAGTAGGAAATGAGGCCAAAAGACAGACAGAAAAGAGCCGAGGTAAGAGGATGGAGCGGGCCGCATGCCTCGAGAAGCACAGTTGCTCTTGGAGGCCCAGAGAGCTGCCATCTGTCCCGGGGCTGGGGAGGCCAAGCCAGGAGACAAGCTCCCCTGACAGCATGCAACCGCCATATGCTGCTGGAGCGTGTACACGACGAACTGGCATGGCTGAGAGCGACATGGGATGGGATGGACTGGCCTGGTCTGGTCTGTGGAAGCTGTGAGCTGAGCTGACCTTAAATGCTATAGCTTCATTTCCATGACAAAAAAAACGGCCTAAAAACATTTGAGCATGCATCGGGATCTCTGCTGAGTCGGGACCACATTGGACTTTTACCGTTGCACTTGTCACTGGGTATTGACTGAACAATTAAAGAAAAAGAGCCAATATCTGCCAGTTAAGTTGTTGTCACAGCAACATTACGTATAAAAAAATACCAGAGAGAAGTTTGCATACACTCATCACCGACATAAATGTTAACTTTGGGTTGTAACCATTTATCAAACCCATCTTGGTTTATTGTGGAATGATCATACAATAAACAAGCTCAAACTCCAGATAAGTCAAAATCTTATTATTATTTAGTTTGGGTTTTTGATATTTAAGAATACTAACAATGTTAATAAAAGTCATCTTACATACTCCTATTATTGTGGTAAATGTTGTACATAGTTGACTTTGGCACCAAGCCATGATCTCTCCTACAGCACCAATATGGTGAGAGCTTTGTGTCCTCTTGATGTGTGTGCTATTGTCTGGTTGTGCCACTCCCAGCAAACTTGGTTGGGTCAACAGACCAACCAAGTTTAAAGGAGTTCTGATGTTTGTGTGTACACACTAATCAATACAGTCACACCAAGTCAACATCAAAAGTTATATCATGGCATTGTTTCTCTGTTAACGATTAAGAGAAGATGGAGCATGCAGTATTCCGTTACTGTTATCCTCCAAATGTGGGCGCAGCCGATTGCACTAAACTTCCAGGCTTCAGTGAGAAGAGCTGGCAGAAGTGCAGGCTTTCTGTTGCTGTTGTAACGATGTGTAGCATACCTTTGATACATGACCATTTAGCTTGTCTGATTGAAACAGTCCTCCATAGCTACACGGTTACTGAGTTCAGCACAGAGTTTATTAGACTCCTGACTTTTTTGCCATCTCTTCCAGCCTCGACAATTTGGTGTTCTGACATTCATAAACAACTCTAGAGCCGTATAGTCAATAAGTATCAACATAGTCGGTACGCTGAGACACATCAATAGACATCAAGAGTTAATGTATTAATTTCAATTGAGCAATTACATGGAATTCAAGGCATTAAAAAATTCAACAGAATTATTCTTACTTTTTTTCTTTTTTTTTTTTACATCCAAAAATTCCAAGCACAAACGACATATGCAACGACGACAAAGCTACTTCCCTTCACCCAATAGGGGTTCATTTTTGCTTCAAAAAAACGATCTGATTGGAAGCTGGAAAAGACTTGTGTTCATGTTGTGCTAAAAGAAGTTAGCCTACCACCGAAACTATTCAGTGCAACGTATTTTCTTGATGCTAAACATGCTGTCAGCATCCATATTTCTAAATAATCTTTTTTCCAAAGAAGTTCCATGAATGCTCAGGAGTTTCTGGAACACTTGAAATGAAAGTATAACAGTACTTTGCACCAATCTGACGGTTGAATAACCTATATAACAGATTAGCAACAGGAAATATACCGCTGACCTTAGCTGCATGTCTTCCTCCTCTGTCATAACCCACTTTCCTGTCTGACAACTTCTAAATAAAGGCCATTAGAACTGATAAAACCTTTATTTCTTTTGTCAATGCTTGGTTTTTGACTGAAATGTGATTAATTAATTACAGATTCTGCAAATAACTCAATTAAAATTTTTTTATTGAGTCCCATTACTGGCTTTTTTTGAATATTCAGAGTCACTGAATCACATCAGCTCTGTCAGAGCTTACCAGGTATCAAATCCATTCATAAAATTAATTCTGATAACTTTAAAATGCTTTCAGTAGCAAGGGAGATGCATTATCAAAACTGCATCAGCCGGCGATCCCTAGAGACTCAGATCCTTATTAAAAACAAATTATGATACATGTAAATGACTTTTTTTTTCTAAAATAACCCATGCTCCCTGCAGCCGTAAAATTCCTCCATTAAAATGTTATGAAATTAATCCACAAATTCAAACCGAGGAGAAATCACCGGCTTTGTTATTAGTTTTCAGACATCAACATTCTGAAAACGAAGTTTGGATTTGATTCTGACACATACATAAAGAAACGCACGGCGTCTTTCCACGTCAGGAAGAGACAGAAATGTCCAGACAGAGAGGTACAGATGGACATGCAGATAGACAGCTTGGAGGCAGATAGACACACAAAAGGATAAAGAGAGGTGAGTGCCAGGTAAGCAGACTGTTAGGTTTTATGAGCTGCACACGTAACACACAGCATGGAACAGGAAGGGCCCCTCTCAGCAGCGCTGCCACTGCTGACACACACACATACACACACGCACACACTTTGTCAAACTTGGAAATCTACATTTGAAATAGACGTTGATGTACAGTCATGTTAAAAAAATTTTATAAAATACACATTCCGAGGATTTCTCAGGATAAAATTACCTTTTAGAAATAAAAACCTTTAAGTATGTAGTAAACATACTTTTTAATTAAGCCTACATTTCTGGATTAAAAGATTTGTTGGTCTGCTGTAATATACTAATTTTAAATGTCATGTTTTTATTAACTGTAAGTGCAAAATCATCATTTCGAAAACAGAAAAAATAACTTTTCAACATCCATCTGTGTGTAATTAATCTATATAAAGTGTTTCACTTTGTGATAAAGTTCTGGATATGAAATATTACAATATCAATAATATTGTAATTTCCTGAATGGGACTCTGTGACACAGGACTGACTGGTTTGCGGTTGTTGATGTTTCCTACACTGTGTTTTGTCAATCTGATGGTATAATCATTTAAATACGTTTATGCTAATCTCCCACATCCAGAGTAATGTTATATTTGAATTATATTTTATTTATACTGCATCATGTGCATCATTTTATAATTCAGAAGAAATTATAAAGACCTCTCTTTGAATGATGTATTGTTTTACTATCCATAGTTTAAAACAATAACTAAAATAAGTCATTTTACTGCTCAGTCTGACAAAGCACACCAAGCTGAATTTTTATAGTGTACCAAAGCGCAATGTTCGTTACTTGAATCATTTATTAATGTAACAAACTTATGACACAAGGCCCTCTTGTAAAAAAAAAAAAAGTTTGTTAGAAATAATTATTATGCAAATTTATGTTTAAAATAAAAGTAGATATTTACACGCAGTTTTACTTCTGCTGCAGCTCCTCGCCTTATAGTAAATCTGCAGCAGGCTTCACAAAAATACGCTTTTTTTACAGAATAGTGTCATCATGTTGTGACAGTATAAAATGAGACAGATGATCCGTGGGGGGATAAAAAAAATCAAGCTCCTCTGCCTCCATGAGCTACAACTGCAGCCTGCAGAAAAAAGCAACTTACCGCTCCAGGAAAACTCTTTATCTGCCGTCATCAGTGGCCATGCTAACTACCCTTAGCAATTCCTGGCAGGCTCCGTTGTGGTGAACCAGCTGTAACGTAGCAGAGAGAAAGGGATAGAGAATGAGCACTGTGTACAAGAAGGTGACTGACAGCGCTAAGACCCTCCTCTCGGCTCTGATTGGCTGTTTCTGACTGAATAGTTTCTGCCGTTAGTTCTGGGAGTACTGGGAAATGGAAAAGGAGCACTTTTTTGTTTCTACAGATCATCTATCTCATACTCTACTGTTTATGACATAGTGACAGTCTTACCTGCTGCATCTTTAAACCTGCACAGAGAAAATGCTGCTGTTAAAAATTGTGATGGCAAAGAAGCTTAAAAAAGTTTGGGTCGCCCCTAACTGAAAAAAGTTAGATACACAAGTGCAAGGAGGGCAAAAATGTTAGCATGAAGCTCCAGACGACAGCTCTTTTAGTCCAGAGGGTTTTATCACACACACAGAGGGTGCAGCCCCCTGGTGGGTTTGAGCTCATTTCAGGCTCACTGACAAATAAATGGCATTTTCATGCGTGTGTGGGTGTGGGTGTACATGTGTGTATGTGTATGGTATTCCACTTGAAACCCCTGAAAGTACTGTCACAATTGGTAAGGTGCCAGTTTCAGAACAGTTAGCAAGGCAGGACTGCAGTGCTCAGCACAAACTAGAAACACACACACACACACACGCCCACACACAACGTAGAGATAATGTGACTCTCCTTAAAGTCGCATTATCTCTACGTTGCCACCGGAGGGGCATGTATTAAAGGATACATGCCCCTCCAGTGCTTAGAAGTTTGTAGCCTCATTTTCAAGTCTGACCAACTTTACAGGTCATTAACCACTAAGGTCAGAGAGAGCTTTCATACGACCTCCCACATCCAGAGTAATGTTGGAAATATGCTGGCAGTGGAAATGGAAATTCTATGTCAGAACATGATTATCCAAGTGGGGCATTTAGAGTAGAATAGAATTATCCTTTACTGTCTCTCTCTCTCCCTCTTAAGAAAACGAAAAATGGGGCTGACAAATAAATGGCGTTGGTGTTATGACAGAAGTGTTGTCATAACACCAAGCTCTTTTTGTTCATAAAAATCAACCTTACTTGAACTTTTGTCCTGCTGAAAAAAATGGTTAAACATCCAAGGGGTGAATACTTTTTTGAAGGTGCTATAAATCAGGACTGCTAAAGTAGGAAAACAGATCATACAAGACCGGAGAAGACTGCAACTGAACACAACTGGTTTATAATATCTGCTAATTAGGAAGTCTTTGCTGTGTCTTCATTTGACATCCTGCCAAACAGGTTCCCCTGTTACTGCCTGTTTAAAAAGGGTAACCCACTTGGCTCCTTTTTCAGACTCCCTGAGTTGTGTCATTGTTTTGTGGAGGAGAAATCTCTGGGTGTGAGTTCATAAAGCTTAATGTTGACAAAAATGTAACGCTGGAAAGTGTATGTTTGACTTTAAAGACGTTGAACATCTGAATAAAAACACAATGGTGGCCTGCACCGAAACAAGGCATAACGTTAAAAGTGAGGCAGCCTCCCTGTTGCTGCCAACACCAAGCTCCGACCTCCATCAGACCCCTAAAGATCTCCTGTGGTCTCTGGTACTAAAATACTGGCAAGGGATTCTGAAAGCCTGTGAGGTAGTTTTTCCATCTTATCCCTCAGATGCTCAGTTGGATTTAACATGTGGGGAAATTTATAGAATCTTTTAACACTTCAAACTCGCTGTTGTGCTCCTCAAACCTTTCCTTAGCCATTTCTATTTTGTGGAAGGGTATAGACAGAGGGAACAGCCGTTACGAAATGTCAGTTCCATCGTAGAGTTTTCAAGATGTCCTAACAATGCTTATATAGGTGGTGCATGACAAAGTAACATCAAAACATGGATGGTAGGATCAAAGTTTTTCCCAGGCCTCAGAAGCTACGCAGCCACATTCACATCGTCTATGAAAGCACTATGTATGCCCTTTACTTCATTTTATTAGGTCCAAGAATTTTTGTCTAAGAAAAGATACAGAATAACAAAATTAAAAGCAAGAAACAAAGAAATATAATTGACAGAAAGGAGAGGCAGAGTTAGAGGTTTCTCTAGGTATTCACAAAGACTCTCAGCCGCCTAAACTGTGGATTTAGCTCCAAAGACACTTCCTTAAAGATCTTGGCAAAGGCTACATGGTAATTAGCTTCACCACAGTCTCTCTCATGGCATCTCTCTCTCTCTCTCACACACACACACACGCACACACACCAACATGCAACCCGAACTGACCTCCTGTAGCCTCCGTGACCTGCAGTATTCTGCATTAGCTCACATTCACAAAACAAAAACCTACATGAGCCTACACCAACCCACACTCACTGAGTCATTACACAGCACAAGCAAACAAAATCTCACATGCACACTTAATTCTCTACAGCTGCCTAGTAACAGGTAGGTTATTTTTAATCACTCAGGAAGTCTGCAAGAAATTAATTATTCGTCAGATGGAATCTAATTGCACATCGAATGCATCAAACAACTTCACTCCATAATTTATGTCCGGTCAGTTTAATTCATGTTTACTCGTTTGCAGTGTGAGACAACTCTGGGATTTAATCCCAGAATCCTGCCTGCCACAAAGGGCCAGAGCACCACCATGCAGCTCCCCAACATATGCTTCCTTTGTTTTTAATAGCATCAGACATTCATACATGCTAATTTTTATTGCTTTATCTCATTTTCAACTTTGTTGAACAACATGACAGCTTTCACATTATAAAAATACCAACACAAAGTGTTTCCTTTTGTTGTGCGATACACAACATTTTAGCAATGGATGGAAATTGTTGGCCTTAACTTGCATTTATTTGTTTTACAATCAGAATTTGAGTGACAGTTTAAATACAGTGGAACACATTTGCTTGAACTGATATTTAACTTTTCTCATTTTGGAAAGGGCCTTGAGATGATTTTTGTATTGAAGAGGTTTAATTAAAAAAAAAAAAAATTATTCAGGCATTTCTGTCTGGGCACATTATGTTATGAAAAGATGAAGTCAAAAGGTTCCCGTGAAGAGTTTTGTCTGCTCTAACTTCTGCTTCTACGTTGGAAGAACCGTATGATACCAAAAAGTTCAGATACAGAGTTTAATTAGCAAAATCATATCATCCTATTATGACCATTTTTTTTTATTCAATAAGTATTTCCTTCTTTGTCTAGTTTAATTCTAGTTTCTTTAGTGACAGTTTTGGTAAGGTAAATAACTGGCAGTGGTCAGAGACCTTCAGAAACTCTCAAACTAGCAGTAGATGAAATGATGTTGTCATTGGTAACTTTTAGAACTGTGGTTCCTAATTCTGGTCCTCAGGCCACCCGGCCCTACATATTTTAGGATGAATTCACACCAGCACTGTTTAGTCTGCTTCAATCAAACTCTACATCGTTTACCTAGAAAGTCCGGTTTGTTCGGGGAGGTGTGAATGCGTATTCCTACTCTGATCCGGAACAAAAAAGGCGAACTCTCGGTTTCGGTTGAAGTGAACTCTGGTGCGGTTCTAGAGCATAAGCGGACCGGAGAGCGCTCCCAAAGCAGGAAGCGGACCACAACGCGGGGCCTTCTGGGTAAATGCAACCAAAATAAACGCGTGAGAAATGGTTTATGGTTTTTGACAAAGATGAGAAAAACTCTACAACTGCTAAAACTGACTCCACTTCATTTTTCTTTACATTTTGTACAGAAGGAAGCCCAAGACCAAAGAAATAAATACAAATGCTCGAGACCGGTCTCAAACCAATCATCAGTGGTGGACATGCCTGTTGACAGAACATAAGCTTCAGGTCAAATGATCACAGTTCATGTGTAAATCTCTTTATTTGTGAGTTTTTAATTATTTCAATGGTGTTAAGATGTTTTCTCCATGCCTGAAGCAAAACATCTATACTATATGTGGATTTCCAATCAATTGGAAAACTTAAAACACATAGAAGCAGTTTGTAAAAAGAGGACCAGGGCAGACTGGAACTGGCAGATTTGATCAATAAGCTGCAACGATTTTGAGCCAAGTTGTTATAAACGATATATCCTGCCACAAGCTGCAGAACTGCTGCATCATCCACCACTAATGCCAAGAATGATCGCCAGGCAGACTTATGAGCTCCTTCCCACCAGTTTGCTCCATTATGCCGGCGCTTGCAGCACAGTTTAAGCCATCAACATTATTCCAGTCAATACCAGCGGGAAATATGGAAAACAGAAATCACACAGATCTGCAGCCAAGAAAAGAAAAGTTGCTTCGATATTCTCACCCTTTCTGCGTAGCTACATTAAAGTTGTATGTATTACTCGGTCAAATTCACATCTGCCCCAGCCTGCAACTGGCTGAGGTGAAGAGAGCAAAACATTTACATGTGGAGAACATGCATAGAAACCGATCTGGTGAAAAACTTCAAACAGGAAGATAAACATAGATAACTGTGGAACAGTTGATTAGAGAACAATAACTGTCCTTGTAATTTGCTTGAGCTTTGTCGTTCACAGCAGCTTTTATCATTTCTGAGAGAATAAATAAGTAAATAAACTCTGAGTCACACAAACTGAACCAATTGAAACTCTAAACACTCACTGATCTTGGTTGTCTTCATCTTCAGATGAGTTGTATTCCTCAGGGGTCGAGTTTATCAGATAAGATGGAAGTCCTTCAGTATGTACACGAGTCTGTCACAGAGTGATCATCTACCATTATTAAAATCAGCTGGTCATATAAATCATCTCAGCCCCACTGATGATGAGGGTTCCTGGCTGGATACTGTTAATTCTTCTGTGACATAATCAGCCTGAGCAACAAACTGAATCAGTATTTGTTAGCTTACTTTAAAAAAAAAAAGCCTGTATTTTTGTGAAATGGTGTAGTGACCACCCACACACTGAAAAAAGATTTTGTGCACATATCTTAGTTCACTTGAAATAAGATAAAACTAACTTATAAGAGACTTTTCAGCAAGAAACAAGAGCTTCTTTTAAGTCAGTAATTTCTTATCACTGATGAAGAACGTCTTGCTTCAATGGCAGATTAATTCACTTTAAACCAGGGGAAAAGTGTCTTGTAGTTAGTGAAATAATCTGCCAGTGAAATTACTGGTTTTTCAGAAGAGACACATAACGACAAAGTCGGCCTTCTATCACCTGAAGAACATCTCCAAGATTAGAGGACTTATGTCTCAGCGAGATCTAGAGAAACTCTTCCATGTGTTTATCTTTAGTCACGTCGATTATTCAACAGCGTCTTCACAGGTCTGCCTAAAAATCACACCTCCAGCTGCAGCTGATCCAGAACGCTGCTGCTGGTGTTCTGACTAAAACCAGTAAGATAGAGCACATCACCCAGTTCTACAGTCCTGCTACTGAGGGAATAGACTTTAAAATACTGTTGCTAGTTTATAAATCACTGAACGGTTTAGCACCACAATACATTAAAAATCTGCTGTATCAACAGGTCTTCTGGTTCTGGTTCTGCTCTGCATCCAGAACCAGAACCAAACATGGAGAAGTAGCGTTCAGCTTCTATACACCACACATCTGGAACAAACTTCCAGAAAACTGGAAAAATAACCATGGACACTCATTAGTATATTTTATGTGCATTTTCTGATGATGACAAAATGCAATGTTTGTTGCTTCTTTCACAATTGACTGTTGTGTTACGTTTCTATTATGTGAAGCATTTCAAAATGGCCTGACGTTGAACTGGATTTGACTTGACATATTTAAAACAATTGACCGTATGTCAAATTAATTTGTTTCACATTAACTTGTATACTTGTGTACAGTGGGTCCCGACTATCCACGGGTCAGTATTCACTTATTCGCAGATTCTTCTACGGAACACACCTCCAAATGTTTTTTGAAAAATTTGACAGTTTTAACTATAATTATATGATGTTGTATTTGGTGTGGGGTCTATTAAAATGAGCAGCTAGAAGCATTTTTAGAGCGTGTCCCAAGTACATATTTTAGCCATATGGAAGAGGTTATGCCCTCTACTCCCACAAATACTGAGGCTCCACTGTGTTACCAGGTACAATTCAAACATAATATTGACCAAACATATTCAGTTGCCTTCAGGCGAACTAAAGGTAGTGCTTGGCCCAAACAGAACAGGAAAGCAGAACAAAATAAGAAACTTGTAGGCATGACAAATTTAGCTTCTCATGCACATTCTGGACATTTCTGCCTCTGTCTTTTAAAGTCAAAGTCAAAAAGAAGAAAGAAATAATTAACATGGTGATTATCTTCAGAAAGACAATAATAACAGCCGAAGACGTCCAACACAAACTAGACAAACTCCCAAACGCGTCTTTGGGTTCCCACCCGGCTTATCATCATGAGCTTAGGGCTTTACATCAACTCTCCCTTCTGTGTGTGACTGCAAGCAGAGTCAACACAATGCTCAATGCGGTTAGATGATTGAAGTGCTTTGTCTTAACCTTACATCCTTCACTGAAACGAGGGTGTGTGGGATGCAGCAAGGCGTGCCAACAAGCTGATTTTCCCTCCCCCCTAATTTAAAAAGCTTGCTGGTG
Source organism: Girardinus metallicus (assembly GCA_903067095.1). Classification (NCBI taxonomy): domain Eukaryota; kingdom Metazoa; phylum Chordata; class Actinopteri; order Cyprinodontiformes; family Poeciliidae; genus Girardinus; species Girardinus metallicus. The sequence goes on from CAEGAE010045840.1 coordinate 11,550, forward strand.
TCCTGAGGGCAGCAAGACGTCCTCCACTAATTTCCATTTCTGAGGCATCAGCAGTACAAGTTTGAGGAGGTCTGCAAGTTTCTTCCAGAAAGAAAAAAAAAAAAAACTTTTTGGTGCAAGTGAGAATTAAATAAATATACATTTACACAGTTCCCACAACACAATTAATACAAACTTGTCTCATCAGAATTCCTCTTTGCAGCCCGACTTAATTCTGACCTCGCAACCATCTGTAGGAAAAAAAAACCAAAACGTATAACATCTCCATCTGATTACTATTCAAGGCATGTGCATGTAAATAACCAATGACTGAATGCATAAATGATCATAAGGAAGTGTGGGGAAAAAAAATCCGCTGTGTATAAAGTTTAACAGTGAACCTGAGGAACAGAAAGAGACGAGGATAAAAGAAACAAAGCAGACCGGTGAGCAAATTCCAGTGAAAGCATGCAAGTAAATACAGAGTAAATACAGAGCATGATAGTGTTGCACAAAGTTACCAAGAGTTCGCGAATACCTGCAGAAGAGTTGCAGGGCCAATGGCAAAAGCAAGATACGCAGCATTTTACATGAATAATAAAGTTCTAAATGCATTCTAGCCTCCTGACTCATAATCATTTCTAATTTAAAAGTCCATATAGATTCCTTCCTCCAAACACAATGACATAACAGCATGTATGTTAGCATCATGCCTATCGTGAGCAAATTTGTCACTGTGACAGTCCCAGAGTCAGATTTTAGCGATTGCAGGATTTCTATTTTGTCTTTGGTAAAGGATCATGAGTCATTTCTCCAGTTAGCACTAGACTCACGTGTTTGTTTTGGTTGCATTTACCCAGAATGCCCTGCACTGCAGTCCACTTCTTGCTTTGGAGTGGTGTCTGGAGCGATTCAAATATATGTGTGAACGCCCAGCGGACTGGAGTTCACTTCAACTGAACCCAGACCGAGGTCTTTAGGCAGACCAGAGTTTGTGTTTTGGTCCTCATAAATGTGGGAAAAGGTGCTGATCGCCATCTTCATCCTCCTCCAACACCAGTTGTCTTCGTCGGAGTGGAACTGAACAGCCTCAGAATTACTTTGCAACACACTTCCTCTGTCTCTCAAATTATGGCAAAAAATAATTTGCTGTTCATTTACTGTATCAATCTTGCTAGAGGAAGCTCCCCAAGTTTCCTTCTTGATCCCCCTGCAGCCCAACCATCCGTGTTCACCACTGTACAAGAGACTGGTTCAGAAAAGCAAGAAGATTGACAAAAGGTTAGACGCTTGTGTCCTGTAATGCACAGCGGCTGCTACGGCTCAGGTTGCACAAGCACAACCTGAACACAAAGACCACTGAAATATTGAAAGCTGTACTAACTATAGGAGGATTCCTGGTTGTTATTAACAGCCAAGTGTCTCTGGAAGTTATTGATTATGATAATACAAGGACAATAATGAGACCACTCAGATTTGTGCTTCACAGCGCTAATGGAGCAGCCGCCAACAAAGTGAACGGTAACTTAACCGAGCAACGACTTACCGGCTGAACACACACGTAAAGTTGAGTCTAAAATATTTTGACATAGCTCACATTTTTTTAAATATTTCTCGATAGAGCAGCTAAGTCCCTGTCTAAAGAGGGGCGTTCGAAACTTTAGCAGCCTAAACGCTAAATTTAATCATCCCAGCGTCGCCCCGGGGACCCGGGCTCATTAAAACGCTGCAGTAAACCCGACGTGTCACAACAATTAGGCCGTGTTGTCTCAACTTCTGGTACAAGGCGCTTCAATGTTAGCATGCGATCGGGGGGAGGCTCCTTATCTGCAAGTCCTCTTTAGCTAAATTCCCTTCGAGTTCAGCCGGAGTTCACTCCATTTATTTCTTTTTTTTTCTTTCTTTTTTTTAAGTTGTAGCCTATGGCAGAGCACAGCCTCGTCGCAGTCTGCATCAATAATGTACACACCACAGCCTGTTAACATCTCAGCCTTTAGCTAGAGGTCTGCTTGACAGCCATGCACTTAAACAAAGGCAAACTGGAGCTGTGATTAGCACAAAGAGAACTGAAAGCTGGACAATTTTAAGTGTGGGAGAATAAAAATTTGAAGTTCAGAGTACGGTCGAAGAGATGAACCCACACTGCTGCTTTAAAGCCAGGCGTACAGTAGATGAAGGGATAAGTGTGTGAGAGTGTGTAGAAACTGGCTTCTGTGGTGTATCTACCAAATGACCGCACAGCAGCAGAGCAGTGTAAAAAGGAGTCCATTTCAGCCAAAAAAGAAAACTCTGCGAAATTTTCCCACAAATTGTCTGAATTTGAAAAGATTTAAACTTGATAGGAAAAAAAACTTGGAAATTTCTGAGTTCAGAAATTTATACTTTTGACGAAATATTTCCAAAAGTAAAAAAATTTCAACTAGTAACTCAAATTTTGAGATTAACGTCAGAAATTTTCAAGGAAAAAAAAAAAACTTGGAGGTTTCAGAAGTTGCACATTTGTAGAAAGGTTCAGATATTTTTTCTTAGAAAAGCGTGAAATTTCAGTTTCGAAAGTCAAACATTTTTGACTTTTAAAACTGAAATGTTCAACTTTTTTCCCCAAACATTTCTGAGATTTTCAAGTTTTCAAACTCAGAAATTCCCCCCCATCTCCCCCTAAAAAAAAAAACATTCTTGCATTTTCTTTACTTTTCACACTCAACAATGTTCCGTTTTTTTCTAGCTAGTTTCTGAGATTAATCTCAAAATGTCTAATGAAAATTTTCACCAGTTTTTCTCTCTCTCTCTCTGCAGGGGCCCTACTATGCCGTCGTATCCACCTCTGTCTTACAGACAAACACCTCATCTTGGAAGAGTCTCAAAAAGCACCTCATGCCACGCTTTCACACACAAAACTATAATTTAAAGATTCCAACAAAATTCAGTTTGCAAAAGGAGATGGTGTAAATCTTTCATCAGTAAAACTTAAAAAGCCACAGAGGAGGAGATTTTTCAGGCTAACAGAACACGCATGAAACGTGTCCGGGTCTCACTCAACGGTCCCTTCTCCCATGCAAGGATGCTGCTGAATTATTTAACTACTACTTAGACTCCGTGTTTAAATTAAACTATGCAAACAAGAGCAAACTGAATCAAAATCACATCAGCAGCAAATGAAGCTACCGTTTAACAAAACAGCTTAAACGTCTTCGATGACACGCATGTGAAGAGGAAGACCTGATGAAACTGCTGTCTTCAGCACTTTTCTTTGCAGGGCTTCTTATCTACTTAATCACCGACGTAGCGCTGCGCTTTCTGGACTGCCTCTAATCAGCGTGGGAACTGTGGAAACATTTACCCAATGCTGAGGAGCTCTTCTTTAGAGCTTAAGGAGCTGTGAGATGTGGGAAGTGGATTCGTAAAGAGAACATAAACGACGAGAGGCAAATATCTGTCAAGTGTGTTCCTTCAGGATCACATGCCAGTCAAGGCAAAGTGGCTTTTTTTCTGCGTTTTACTGGAAGTTCAGGTATTTAAGGACTGTAAGGACTGTGAGCGCCGAAGTTCTTTGTGTGTTCAGGTTGCAAATAGAGAAAATCTGAGTTTTCTGGTGAGAGACAAATACCAGAAGTAACCATACTACTAATAAAACTGATGACGTTTATGCTGAAATTAAAATGTAATTTTGATGAATTTGCAAATGGCAGCAATGGTAGAAAATCAGAATCTTGTAATATGTACCAGTGGAGGACATTACCTTAATGGAGAGAGAGAGAGACAAACAGATGAATCAGCATATCATTTCAGAAAGAGCTCAAATAAAATGATTAATCCAGGATTTTAAAATTTTAATCTAGCAAATCTCATCGAGGATACAAGGCCAGACTTAAATATTCTACCGGATATTATTCTGGAAACTTCCATCTTATTTCCTATCAGCCTGCATGTTTCCATTCCACATCCTCGTGAATTCATTATTCAAAAACATGGCATTTCTGTTGACAACTGAAAACTAAAAAAAATATATTTTTACACACTAATCTGTATAAAAATACGACTTACAAATGTTCAAATATTGGTGCTGCCAGCACTTTCATGGTTTGTTCCACTTCTTGGCCGATGTCAGCTGAAGCAGGCTCAGAGTTTTCATGACTCAGCGTGCAGAGAGAACGAGAGACAGAGAAAATATGTCACTGAAGCAACTTCAAGTAAAGTGTGTTTAGTCCACTGGAAAGTCAGAAACTGTTGAGAGAGAATGTGATGTCTAAGGAGCGAACTGCAGTTCTGGAGGAGTAACGGCAGAACCTGGATGCCAGATTGGATCCGCATGGACAGAAAACAGGACAGTTTAACTGAGGTGTTTTAAGCATGGATACAAAATTTTGTTTTTCTTTATTAAACTGTTAACTTCAAATATTAACTTTATTAATTTTGTAGAAAACTAGTAGACATGCAGAAAAAATTAGTCGTGAGAATTCTGAATCGAATCAAAATTTAAGTTGTATGTTTTAAACGCAGTTTGCAAATAAACTCTATGTTGCCAGTATTAGAAATTTAAGTTGTGGAATTGTATGCACAGATTTTATTTTTCTTGAAATATAAACTGATGAAATTTGATACAGAATGGATCCTTACTCTGTCAGTCGCATAACAAAATAGTTTAAACAGAACCATGTGAATGGAAACGTTGGTTTCTGAATTAAAAAGTGTTTCTGAAAATCTGAATCTCATCGCTAGACATTTGCATCTCAAAAAATGATGCATCTTAGCTATGCTTCTGCACGGCTTTATTTTACTGGCTCAGGGCTGCTGTGAGAATAATCATCTATTCAACACATATTTTTTCATTATCCAATCTTTTTAAATTTTGATTAAAAAAAATAACCTAGTTTTTGTTCAGCGAGTGTTTTATGTGCCGCTGAATGCAAAGAGCAACATTTTGCTGTAATCATTGACCGGCTCTGCCTGAGCTTCAGTTTACCAGCCGCCACAAACACAACTCAGAATGTGTTTGTTTTTGAGGCAGCTTAAGGCACTCTTTCAGGTCAGACTCATTGTCTGGGCGCCATATTTTCCTCTGAATTAATGTAAATCTGGACCCACGTTTACTGATTCATGCTGGACCTGGTGTGCCAATGCGCAGACTTCATCCTGCCAACTCAGTTTATTTTTCTGCTGCTCGTCTTATAAAACAGTACTGTATAGACGTCTAAAACCTGGCATGTAGCAACGCTCTTATTAATAATTCCTAATCATGCCACACTAAAATGTAAATTTTAAGAGCTTCATTTTATTATTGTCACGTTGGAGTTTGTACTGCATAGTTTTTATTTTAACATATTTTGTTTATTTAGGGGGGGATGGGGGATATTTTAATCTGTGGCACACACCAAGTATCATGGCTGTTAAAAAAAAAAGTAGTTATTGATATTCAAAAGACAATGTTCAATAAACTCTAATTCCAAAGAATTTATATTTTCCACTGTGAAATGGGATACAATGCGATACACTTACAAGTAACTTTTCAGCAAGGTATAGTAGCTTGTTTTAAATCAATAATTTCTTAATGTTGATGAAAACAATCCTACTTCCACTGGCAGATTATTTCACTTATAACAAAGGAAAATGTCTGCCACTGTAACTAATGCTTTTTGTCTACATTCAAGAATTCAATGTCAACAGCCAATCTACAGTAGCGGTTTGAAGAATTTGAATTACTGTGAGTTAAAGCATTTAATTTCCCCGTGGGATCAATGGTATTTCTGGATTTTGAATTGTTGACTGAAAACAAGCTCCTAAATTTTGCTGAAAAGTCAGTTTTGTCTTATTTCAAAACTAAGGTATTCAAACTAGAAACTAGACAAAAATACTTTGGATTTGGTGTTTATGCAGCGAGTCTCTGACAATTGTTGTTCTCTTATGAAAGTTGTTGAAAAATCTTTATTTCATGCAATGATTGTAGAAAAGTTGGTAATTATACCACAGACGAGTTTGGATAGAAATCCGAATATTCCCTTAGAAGCAGGACTACTTGAAAACTACAACTAAATGTTTATCCTATATCTTTGATTTAGTTCATGCATGAAAATCCAAAACCAAATTGTGATAACATAGGAATAATTATTTAAATAAACGCAATTTGGTCAGACAGATTCATGCAACAATGATTTCTTACCGCTGTGGTATTTTCACTAGATTTTAACACACTGAGGATCCTACATTGGCCCAAACAGAAACAGCTCCAGGCCCCGTAGCGCTGGTGAGATGCCTTGCGCACCAATCACACTGATTGGTGCGCAAGCAAACCAGAGTTTTGAATGATTCCTTCCGATCACAGAGAGGATGGCAGGCTCGGTGCAGCCTCCCTGCAACACATCCACAAAATGGGACCGCAAGCAGCGCACTGCAGGGGGCAGCCTCTGGGTGAAAAGTAAGAGTGCAAAAACTGGAACTGAGGCAAAGTTAAGCATTCAGTTTACAGGTTGAAGGTTGAGAATGATAAATGTAGCCTGGAAGTAGTGAACACATAACAGTCTTTTTACCTTAAACGATAGGATTTAAAAACTGCATTAAGAATAGGACATTATTCTGTCTTTGATTTGTGACAGAATAAAACGTAGCGCTAATGATTTTAATGGTCTTTTTGCCAAGACCTTTCAAGAGGCGGTTTCCCTATTCACTGCACAAAAAAAATCTAAAGACTCACAAGAAATTATGAGTCTTTACAAAGGACTCACAATTACATAGTGACAAGTTCTGTCAAATTTTAAAGGGACACTATTATATTTTATAGCATAATCAAGACAAGGTGTTAACTTCAGTTAACTGTATATGCTATATATATTAAATGCAACTTGAAAGACATTTGACTTTGTAATTTAACGCCTTGAAATTGGGCCTCCGGCTCTTCAAAAACTCCTGCTCTTTCTGGAACGGCGCCTTCAGGAAGTCATCACATGGCTCCTCTATTAACCCTTTAACAACATTTTTACCAGCGTTTCACTGAGAAGTAGCTCGAAAAATGAGCTCAGTTCCATAAGGTGTTTGCTAATTGCTGCTGGCTAGTCTGAAGGAGCTGAGTGGGGGAGTCGATGGCGGGGGGCTCCTCTCGGAGGCAGAAGCTGAGAAGCTTTGAAGCTGCAGCTCTGGGGAGGAGCTTCGTCCTCTAAGGTGGAGCTAAGTCCACCGGTTGCCATGGGAGATTAAAATATTTCTCAAACATGCATGAATGAATCAAATTAACACTCCAGGTATGTTTTTGATGAGGGAATAACATTATAACATGATGTAAAGCTAGAAAAATGCAGATTTCACACAATATTCTTTAACACATGATCCAGGAAATAAATACAAAACATCACAAAAATTGATTCATGATTGGTTGACTGAAGAGTAAACCTGTCACAATAAACAATTAACTGCATAACAGACTCCAGTGAGCTTGGTTATTTTTATTATGTTTATTAATATTTTTAAAGAGCAATTTTGTTTATAAACACTTCATAATTCTTTTTATTTATGGCTTTGTTTAATTTTTTGTTGTTTTTGGTTGTTATGTTTTATTCAGATATTTAAAATGCCTGTAAGTTCCAGTGTGGGTTGTTCTGTGCAAAATTAAAGTTTTAGGCTTTGAAAAGGTGAACTTGCATTATTATGTCATCAGCATATCAGCTGAAAATGGTTGCAAAGCAACAATATTATCATTTATCTCAATGATTCCTGGGGCAATTCATCATCCAGCAAAGTCTGTTGTGGAGATAAGTCTAATTTCTTTTTTTTTCCTTTTAAGGTTTGTTGGCTCTAGTGGCTTTTATTTGATAGTGAATTGGCAGGAAGGTGGGAAATGAGAGGAGGAAGATATGCGACAGGAGTCACCAGGCCGGGAATTGAACCTGCAACGCCGCGTCGAGGACCAAGGTGTCCATATGTGGGTTGTGCTTAACCCGTCCGCCACCTCAGCCCCCCAATAAGCCTATTAAATAGGAAATAAAAATGTATACCTGACTGAAAATGGATCCTGAGTCCATGACCTGAACCAAACCATGGATTTTGAGAGCCGTTCCATCCCTACCTACTGCTTGCACAACTCATTAGGTAACCAATAACGACGGGAAGAACAGCAGCAAAAGGCTGAGAACCACAAAAAAAAAATAAAAATATCTGGAAGCCCGTTCTGACTGAGCTTCCTTTCCTGACGGGACGGAAATACTCCCCGATGCTGCGGTGTCTGCAGGGTAGAGCTGAAAAATACGATTTGGGCAAATTGGCACTTATCATGGTGTTCCAACTGGGGTTAAAACTGAAGGTTTTCTACAGTGGTTTGATCTGTTTGACTAGCACAATATCTTGGATGTATTCAGTCAGAACTCAGCCAGATGATTAGCACTGGCCAAGAAAATACCCTAAAACATTTAAAAGTAAAAAAAAAAGAAAAACGGAGCAGAGATGTAAAAATGTTTTCCTTTCTTTGGAAACAAAGGGAAAATCTAGCCTGCAGTGCTTTTGAAAAGACATACAGCAATTCAAACAGATTTTCTTAAAGGGCTGCCAAATTACACCCGGTACCAAGCTGGTTCTAAAACATTTCAGTTGTGATGGGGAGAATTAAAACGAGCTAATGTAGAGCAAAGAGAGAAACTGCCAGAAAATATATACATTTTAAGGGTAATTACATAAAGACAAAATGTGAACGTGTGTGCATTGTGCTTCTTCTGTCTGTTTTGTCCACATGTTGTTTCTCTTTTACACTTTCACAATTTTACAAACACTTTGTCGGAAAAGAGCCCATATATTTGTGGATCCAACACACACACACACACACACCAGTGCAGACTGCCACTGGTTTTTACCCGTCTAGCGCCTTCGTTCCACCAACACAATACTGTCACATTTCGCCGTGTCACATGGACTTGCAGACAGACGAGGCTCAAGTGTGCGTGCGTGTGTGAGAAAGAAAAAGCGGGAGTGTGGAGTTCAGATTCCGGCTGATCCGTCAGCAGCAGACAAGCTCCATCAAGTCTGTCTCCTCCGACAAACACACACTCCGCCTCTTGCCTCAGGAGGTGAGAAGCCGCTAATTGGCAAAGGGCAAAAGAACACACACGTGGTAAACACACACACACACGCACGCACCGGCACACACAAGGACAGTTATTACACGCGCACATACGCACTAATAAGAACAAAGAAGCAGACGGACACAGAAGTCTGGCTCCGAGAAGCACTTTTTCCACCGTGTGTGTGTGCTTCGAACGGCTCAACCTGGCAGACGTTACTAGAGCTAAGAATACACTCTGCCTGCCTGCCGAGTTTCTCCGCAACTTACCTTGTTGATAATCCGTTTGATCCCTCCACCCCCATTACCCTTGCTTTAGTCATTTTATGCGATGGCTAAAATATAAGGGACTGCAATAATCATTCACTTCCCAGATCTCCTTTGGGCAGAATATATGTGCATTCTGGACTTTTACACATGAGAAAAAAAACTTCCAAGTGGAAATATTTGAACATCCTGGGATTCATGACGACACGCCACAGTCCTGGTTAAGAAGACGGCACACACCCGAAGGCTGGAGAATTAATGAGCAAGTGCTGAGGTTGTTTTACCAACAGCTGACATCCCCCTCTTAAAAAGATATGATGAAAATAATTAGAGAGCTTTGCTGGGGTGCTAATGTGCGGCTTTTTTTTTTTTAATAGGATCCCTGTGGAATCACAAGCCATCGTGACGACCTGCAGACATTTCATACAAGTGTGACCCAGTTTGTTTTTTTTTGTTGTTCCTATGGAGATCCCAAACACAATTCCCAACATTAATACAACATAATACTGTTAATGTGAGAAAGCTGTATTAATCTAAGACTCTAACCTGTATTAGCCCGTGTGAACATAACTCTACAACGAAGCGTTATTGTAAAGTACCAGATAAGGCTGCAGACGAAACACTAACTGCTAGCCCTTAATCCATGAATTTCTTAATTTACTGTGTATTAAGATTAAGAGAGCATTTACAGCCTTCAACAATGTCTTTTGAAAAACCCCAAGCTTCAATGTATTTTGTTTGATATCCCAACACAATGTAGCTCAAAATTGTGAAATGGAAGAAATTTTGTTTTTCTCAACAAATAAAAACAAAGTTTGTGCTTAGCCCGCCTTACAGACTGAGATTTATCCCCGTTCTTCTTTGCATAGTCGCTCAACCTCGTTCAGATTGGACAGAGAGCATCTGGGAGCATCTATGATCAGAGTCAGTGTCCTGTTAGAAAGTGAACTTTAAATATCAAACCCCCACTCAGTCCCTGTATTCTTTGGTTTGCTTAAAATGGTCATAAAGAGAGTGCCACAATGACAAAAGTTGATTTGACAAAAATCAATTTAGCAATTTCCATCCTAGAGTTTTTAGCCATTTGACAAACTCAAGCCATTTTGTAGCCTGGTCATTGAATTCCTACACAATTCTCCTCTCCCTTCACTTCAATGTACAGGTCATCTCCCGCTGAGCTAGATTTCTGTTTTAGAATTGTAGTCTGGCTATATAGGGTTGTAGTTTGCCAATGGCATTAGAAGAAGTGAACAAAGCCCTTCAGTCCGAGTTGTTCATGTTTCCAAATATTGAGCAATTAATGTTGGAACAAGAGGAATGTCTAAGATGCTTTATTGCTAGCAAAGATGTCATGGCCCTACTCCCCATCGTTTTGCTTACAGGGCGCGCAGGTTTCGGTATGCTTCCTAGCGTAGCTTTCGCATTACATACGTCATGGACAAGCATTAGCAATAGCCAACTTCAACAGCATCCATGCCTTCAGCAATCAACTGTTTATCAGTAGCCAAAGGTCCAGGCCCTCTGTACAATGCAAGGTGTTGAATTAGGTGCTGGTTTTCACCAGGCTAGGTATTTTGTGAAAAATTGTACAAATGTATGTAATTACTCACCCTGTCTGATGAACGCTCCTCAATAGTGTTCATGAAGTCTGCATGTACAAAAACTAGATAGTGGAATAGTGGAGAAGTTGAAGCGAAATAACACAGCTGTCTGAACGCATTTCTCATAAAATGTGCCCACAAACTTCTGACCAATCACACAACAGAGCTCTGTGCGAAGTAGTTTGGCCTGGTGTCAAAAGGAGAGAACGCAACAAAACGATGCACTTTTTGTCATGCAGCTACGTCAAAGACAGCAGATTTCGACAGTTTCAATGCAGTATGAGAGTCTTACAGTTGCACAACAAATAAATATTACGTCATTGGAATGTCATTGTGTGGAATATTCATATCAAAAAGGACTGCTTGGAATACAATAATTGCCGTCTACTGTAAATTTGGATCTCAAGTGATGGAAGCAAAGAAGAGAAGGAGTTAAGAAAACAGACTTTTCCCAACTTTATACAGTATATAGTGTCTAAGGAAAGGCATCATTAATTGAAAAGGAGGAAAGACTGCAGAGCCTGTTAGTTCCATAAATGACAGTAAATAAACTTGAAAGAAAGCTTGTCAATTACATGGTGTCACACTTAATGACTCCCCTCATTCAAGAAATCTCACGGTCATCTCTTCCAGTAAGATGTCTGGATGTGCATATTCACTGTGGAGATCTCCACTTGACTCTAGCATAGTGAATTAAGTCTCTCGGTTCTACAATGAGAAATTACACATCAGACGTTACAGAAGCATCTTATCAAGCCGAAGGAGATTTAAAGAACTTTACCTGGAGCACCAGAGCAAATACGGACAGCTACAGTTTCAACATGGTCAGAAATAATTCACTCACGAGAGAGAACCGTGGTTTTCTTTGGACTGAATGTAACTGTTTGTACAGTGAAGATATTTTATTCTGAGTCTCTCAAGGATGGGTTGAATCTTTCTGCATGGAGTTCAGAGTTGGGGTTGGAGTTCTCTTGGGGTACACTGGCTTCTTCCATAATCCAAAAACACAAGTGAAAGTTAAATGGCCACTCTAAATGTTGCTTCAGTATTAGCGTTCCCCTTTGATTGGAAACCTACCCATGGTGCACCTACATATGTTCAACAGTGGCAACAGGCGTGTATGTTTCTTTGAGGAAGGGGTTACCAGTACGCAGAAGGTGATATCGCCAAGCACTCCAGGATGGATTATAAAAGTTCTGAGCAAGAATCTGCACTAGACAGGTGAACTTTGATGTACTTGCCAAAACAATCATTGACATTTTATGAAACTGAATTCAGTCCAATTCAGTTTGTTTCTATAGCGCTCAATTCACAGCACAATCAATTCAACCCATCTTGACAGATTCAAATTCAATGACACATTCCTTTTGATCCTAGTTATCAAGCAGTACACAGTCAAGTTCAGTTTATGATTTAAATTAGCAAAAAAGGTTCCTGTCTAAGGCAATCTAGCCAATTGCATTTAGTCAATGACTTGCAGCATTTACCCCTCTAATGTACATTACATTTAAATTGCAATGCACAAAAGGCCGAGTAGGGCTAATGGGACTCCTATAACTACCATAATGTCAGTGTGAACCAGTAATACTGTTACTTTTAAGACAGTCCACAGTACAAAGCATTGTACGGTGATGTGAAAAAAATATATGCCCCCTCAAAGATTTATTCTGTTAGAGATATTTGCCACACTTAAATGTTTCAGATGATTTTTTTTTTTTTTAGTATCAGATACTGATTATGTCAAAAAAAAAAAAAAAAAAGGTTATTCAAACCAGACTGGTTTGAATAACCAGGTGAAAAAGCAATTATCTAATCATAAAAATCAGTTTGATTAACAATTGTTTTTGTTCAGTTTCACAAACCGGGTCTGATTATTGCCAGACTGTTGCAATTCCGAAAATACCTAAAAAGAACCTGTCTGCATGAAGTAGTGTAAAGCATCATCTCAGAAAGCAATACATCACACCTTGATCTAGAACAATTCAATAATAGGATGACAAACACTATTGATCTCCATCAGTCTGAAAAGAGTTACGTAGCCAATTCTAATGAATTGGGACTCCACTAAACCTCAGTAAGCACCATTGTCCACAGAGAGAAAAACATGGATCAGTGGTGAACATTCTCTTTAGTGACGACTGGCCAGCTTGACAAAGTTACTCCAAGGGTGCATCTACAACTCACCTTCTGTTGGAGGTCACAACAGAAGCAGAACATAAAGGTTCAACTCAAATTTACTATAAAAAAAAAAAAAAAAAAGAAAGAAACCATCTGAGATTATCCCAAAGTACCCTGGGAAAACAATTCTTTGGGCTGATAGGACAAAAGTGAAACTTTTTGGAAGACAGTACAAAACTAACATTTCTACAACTAACAATCATCACCGATTGTCAAACATGGCAGTGGTAGAGAGATGTTGTTGCAGACTAATGATCACCAGAAAGTATCTGAACAGATTGGATAGTATTTTTCCCTAATAATAAAAAGATACAACTGCATTTAGTTTTTGCCAAGATTATCTCTGGCAAATATCAACAACAGTTTTATGACGTGAAACATTTAAGTGTGAGGAAAAAGCAAAAACTGGAAATCCATCATGGGGAAAATACTTTCCTGAGTCCTCTAGTGTTGACATCTTTTACCAGCTCTGCCTGCATGAAACCACAACATCATGGCTGTACTGTTCCTCATTTGCATTTACAAAAGTTGTGGGGGGAGGGGGGGTTAAAAAGAAAAAAGACACCCTCGGGCACAAATAGTTTTTTAAGTATTTAACTTATACCTCCCAGCTAGCTTGTTCTTTAAAATATATTGAACATGACAGCTCCTGGCACAGAAGAAAAGAGATGAAACAGACCTATATCTATGTTTAATACAGCAAAAGCAGAAATCTCGGTCAAAGGGAGAGACAGGGTTACCCGGCAGAGACATAGCGGACAAGTGCTCTGGTTCCCTGTAGAGGGAGGGAGGGAGGATGGACGGATGGATGGATGTGCCTTCTTCATGCCTGCTAATTTAGCTTAGTTAGCTTAGCTCTTCAGTCTGGCGCAGCTCAGACAGTGGCTCCCACTCTGCACGACAACTTCCAGCGTCTGGCCCAAAGTGCAGAGCAGAGCCAACCCCGGACAGCCCAATCATTTAGCAGGACCAGTTAGCTTGGCCAGAACATTCCCCCATCCGCCTACGACAGCAGTTTGTCTTTTAATATAAATGCATACAAAATACAAAAAATTACTTTAAAAAAAAATCTCGCCGACTTCTTACCTGCTCGTGCCGTCACTCACGTGCAAAGCCGCCGTGACCGGTTGGTTGGAGTGTGTGATGCTGTGGATGTTAGACGTCAGGTCCAACTGCACTACAGTGGTGTCACGGCTGGGAGGCAAAATAAAGCTCAGCTGTCCTACTGTACAGCACACGCTGCCGACAGCCGGGGCCTAAAAATAACGCTTTGGCGACACCTGCTGGCTACTTCACCAAACAGCAGTACAACAAAAACGATGACCTCGTTGAGAAGCTGCAGCGTCCCAACAGAGAAGGGCCGGGGGAAATTTCAGAAAAGTACGGATTGATTTATGGGTTTTCAGTCTACTTTTTAAGCTAAAGATTCGCTCGAGAATGAAACTGGTTCTTGACTTATTTTGTCAAGTTCAAACGAGCTAACTTAAGTTTATTTTTAGAAGTTAAATATTATTTTCAAGTGGAAAACAACTCCGTTGGCCTGGGAACACTAACCTGCTATTAATATCCAGTTCTCAATGGATCAGATTGATAGAGATTGAATGAATGATTTATTTGTAAGAAATGCATACCCTCTTGAATATAGTGATATAATTTTTCCTTATTTCAACATAGGTTACATTCAAGATTTAACACATAGTACCTCATGACAAGTTAGTGAATTTGCCAGTTTATTCACAAAATATACACAGATTCACACGTATTTACAGCCTTTGAATACTGTTGAAGCAACATTGGCAGTTACAGCTTCAAGTCATCTTAGTTTTGGGTATTTTCTGTCAGTCTATTATTCCTCTCAAGCTAGCTCAGACTGAATGGGTGATATAACGTCATTTTTAAGTCTTTCCAGGGCTGAGCTCTATTTAAATAAATACTCAAAGACGACAAGTTTTTCTGGAAGATGAATCCCTCTTAGTCCGAGGTTCAGACCGATTTGGAGCAGGTTTTCTTGAATAATCTTTTTTTTTTCTTTAGTTGGAACAAATTACTTTCCAGATGCACTGTGTCGATAAAAATTGTTTCCGTTACAGAAACACACATGTATTAATCATGGGTGTTGTGGTGGCACAGCGGTTAAGCACAACCCACCTACAGAGGACTTAGTCCTCAACGTGGCGTCGCAGGTTCGATTCCCGGCCTGGTGACCTTCTCTCATTACCCACTTTCCTGTCAATTCACTATCAAATACAGGCCACTAGAGTCAATAAATCCTTTAAACAAAATTACCACAGAACTTTATTTAAAAAATGTCTACATACAAAATTACATCAAATTAGTGCAAATTGTCACCAAGATTTCAAAACGTTGCTTAGATACCACTAGACACTACAGTGCCCTCGTTATGAAACTTACAATACGTGCAGGTAAACAATGCCAGACATTAGTGTTCTGCTGCCAAAGTGTGTCATCTAACAAGTTAACATGCTTGATGGAGTTTGCACACCTTTCCCCATCATGCCTATCCCGCTCCAGAGCTCATTACGGAAATGGATCCAATGCTCCCCCACTCAAGCAATTTTGGCGACTAGCCTTGGAGCCAAAAAAGGAAACGGGGATCAAATTCTCTGTGCCTGGAACGGTGATTAATCGCATTTTGCCATGGCAACCATACTAGGCAGACCTGGCAAGTTGCTAAACAAAACCCCCTTAAGGAAACTGATTTAGCATGTAATCAAAACCATTAACCATCCTAATGTTGCTGTGAGCTGCCTTCATCGAGACTAAATTGGAAGCATCTGGACAGTTTTGGAATCTTCGAGGTTGCAGGGGTGTCAGCACATGGTCCAGATAATCCCCCATTCAGGGGGGCTTTAAGTGGATGAAGATTCATCTCCATAGAAACAACAAGTACAAAACCTGAAATGCATGAAGACCTAAAGCAAATGTTTAAAAGTAAAACACTTCAAAATAAGATATAGCATCTCCAAAACTTTCATTACCACAATGGCAGAAATGACTTCCATTTATGTTTCAGATTTTGGGCAAAAAAGGTAAACAATTCTACTATTCAAAAAGCAGAATTGCTCCAGCCATCTTCTCAAACAGCAGACAGAGGCCTTCCTGTGTGATCAAGCGCAAGTAATGCCAAATGGATCTCAACTGGTACTGCTACTGTCTGACGGAGGCTTTGGAAACAACAATGCTGCCTTGTGATGGAACTGAAGGAGAGAAGGCAAACACCCAGCCTAGAGTCAAGTGACAAAACTGATCCTCCGTTTCAAAACGCCACAGTGGTGCAGACCAATTGTATGCGGGATACATTCAATCATTCTGCATCAGACCATCTTTTCATGGGTGAGCTGAGGACAGCTGAGCCCCCTTCAGAGGCACAAAGGGCCCTGTTGGCGTCTCCACTCAATAACAGTCTACAGCTGGAGAAATAATTCTACAAAAAGGAATCAATTCCAAGTTTTGCTTTTAATTCATATGTAGGAGCTGGTGTTTTAGTCTTTGTGTCGCTCTTGAGCGAGAACTCAAAGAAATGCTTCACCACTCAGCTGGACAACCAGATTTCCACTGGATTCTGACTGGATGAGCAGCAAGCCGGTGTGTTTGCCGGCTGTTGTTGGCTTGAATTGGACTGGTAGCTTCACGTAATGCTGTGATCTAATGGAAGGAGGAGAATAGGAGGCATTAGACAAACTTCTGTCACGAATGAAGAAACACATATGCTTGGGATACATTTGAACTATAAAAATAAAATCTTTACTTCTTTAATCCTTATGCATATCAGATGGAAATGAATGAAAACAGTTTCAATATGAATGTGGGAACAGTGCCTTGCAAAAGCATGTGTAAACCTTGAACTTTTCACATCTAGTCACATTACACCCCAAAACCTAGAGTTTATGTGACTGCTTTACATAAAGTAGCACATAACAGCAATTTCTGTTAAACAGAAGTTACATCAGCTGTACTTAAGTCAAAATCAAATTATAAAGGTGGACTCCATTTATGAAGTGGATGACATCCATTGTCTAGTGTCTGCTCTCTTAAAACTAACACCACAAAAGAAAAATCTGAATAAATTCAGTTCAAAAATACTTAATTTATCCCAAAAGGCAAGTAAATGTTTAATTGCCTTTTATGCTTGAGATGCTAATCAGCTGCTCCCAGTTGGAAAAAAAAAAAAAAAACACAACATCTTGTTGCCAGGGTCACGCATCATAGCAACTGCCCAAAAATAAAATAAAATTCTTGCAGCTGGACAGCATCTAAAACCTCAGGGATTAACTGTCCAAACATGCAATGTCTAAACAAAACAAAATTATTAACAAAAGTCTACAAATTTTCATTTGTTGAAAAATTTGAAAACCATGAATCCTTTGCCTTCATGTGCCATTTTGTGTTTGTAAGAAAATCCCAAAAAAATCCACCAACTTTTGTAGCTGTAAAGCGACAAAGGCTGAAAGGTTCAGGCGGTATACATACTTCTGTAAAATGCTACATGTGGAAACTTGCGAGGCTTTTCATGACCTGCAGAGATTCTGATGAGAGTCACAGCAAACTGCAAAGCGGACGTCACACAAAAAGCGACTGGGCGACGTTCAGGTCGTACAACACATGGTGTTTGCACATAATGGAGGAATGTATGACAATGCTTTATTTTTTGGTAAATGAACAAACCAATCCCAGGAGGCTTGCGCTTCATGCCCTACAGATCTTAACATACATTTAATAAAAACTAACTGATGAAGGACTGTTCTCAGAGTAGGCATGCTTTCTTTTTTAATCACAACACAGATGGTACCTTTGAGTGGGGACCACCCCCCTGTGAGAAGGTGCTGGTTAGTTAAAACAACTATAATCTTTAAGGACTCAAGTTTAGCCCACACAGCAACATTACCTTCCAAGTCCCAGCATTTCAGAGGACCTCCATGGAGAGCATTCACAATCAGAAAACTGTTACAAAGTTTGTATCACAACACATGTTATAGCTAAGCATCACCAGCTACGTCCTTGAATTGTAAAGTATGAAAATACAATTAGCCGCATAGAGAGAAAAAAAAGTGGAAAGAAGTCAGATAATTAAGAGTTGACTGAACCCTCTGTCCCTAATGAAAGGCTACATTCACACGGCAGGTTTCGACTCTCGATTCCAATTTTTTGCTGAAATCCCCAGGGTTTTTTTTGCATGGTCGTTCATAATGCTAATTAAATGCGACCACAATCAGACTTCTGTGTGAACAGTTTATGATGCCCGAAGCGACCCTCATGTACGGAACAAGAGTGTAGATGTCAACACAGCAGAGAACTGTTTACAAAATTAATAATGGATGCAGCCGTCTATGGATTTTAAAGTTATTCAACAATGGGAGACAACATTATTGTAAAATAATGCGACGGAGAAAATGAGTGGCCTCTGTGGAGCATTAATTGCAAATTCTGTAGACAAGTTTGTTTGAATGCGTAGTCGGAGCCAAGCTGGGATTGTGATGTGCTTCACTAACACAGACGTCTTTCAGAATTGTGTAATCAGGATTTTTCAGCCATTTTTTGTGTTCGGTCTGTCTTCTTCTGGTGCAGAATTATGATGCATGTCTCACGTTAATGACGTAAAAGGCGGATAAGTGTGACATGACTGTTCACTCTGCAGATGCTTTCAGAACTAATACTTAGAGCCACATATGTAACTGGCTCAAAACTGATTTTTTTGGGGGGGGTGACAAGATCAAAATTGGGTCGTTCAGACTGCCACCAAAAAGTTAGACATGGGTCGCACATAGGCAAAAAAAAAAATTATAATCTGGTTGCATTCGGTTGTATGAACGTAGAAAAAGCTACAAATCTAGCGACAGAGCAGAGATGTGGCCAAGCGACTCACCTTAGAGAATACTCAAAATGCTTCATGTGGAAGGGCTCCTTAGGTTTTATAAATCTCAGCTGCAAGTTAATTAGAAAAGCCACACGTCAAATCCATGCAGAGCACAGACAAAAATGCATAAACCAACATATGAATACATTAAGTTAGTCATGCAAGTTCCTTGCCAATCCACTGTGAAAAATAAAAAACACACAGTAAGCTGGGATCCTTGTCAGCATACACTAACAGTCTGAGCCTGATTTGAAAAAGTCTTGCCTAAAGCAAAAACCATGACTTGTTTTAAATTAGCACATTCTGTCTTGTTTTAACTTCTCCTTGGCTAGCCTAAGTTAGTTACTGCTAAGCTGTTGCCAGGAGAACTTTGAACTTTCTGCAGGGGTTTGGGGAGAATCTGCAGCGGCTCACCTCATGCCTGTCGGAGGAGTTGTTCCGGATGTTGACCTTCAGCGTGCTGGACTCCCCGAGCCGAGTGTGTGGGAACGTATACAGATCCTGAGGGGAATAGACACCCCGCCGCACAGCCTCCTCCTGGCTGAAATTAACAAAATCAATTAAAGTTGCACTCCAATTAGATTTGAAATATTCAAGTTATTCCTTTAAAATACTATTTTATATGTTTAATCCACAGCTCCAGTCATTTAGTTGCAAGAATTTCACTTTAACGTTCCCATCTTGGTTAGGAAAAGTAGCAGAACTCACCCAGCTTTGCTTGCTGACGAATCAGATCTCTTGTTGCTCTTCACCGTGGCTTCGGTCCTCACCAGGGAACAGTTTCCTTCCTGGGGTCCCACCATCGGCCCGGATTTTACCCCCTTCAAAACAGACACGACTTCAGTATGGCTGCTTGAATATTTAGCAGAACTGAAGAATTTGTTAAGTGTATAAAGCATGGTCAGTATTGCTGTGTAAATACACAACATATTTACACCACAGATCTTTCATACGAAGGAGCCAAGATATGTTTAAATTTGACTGGTTTTCTAGTCACGACTGATGAGAAACATCCCGCAGCATGACGCCGTACTTCGATAGAAAACATCCCGCGGCATGACGCCGTACTTCGATAGAAAACATCCCGCAGCATGACGCCGTACTTCGATAGAAAACATCCCGCAGCATGACGCCGTACTTCGATAGAAAACATCCCGCAGCATGACGCCGTACTTCGATAGAAAACATCCCGCAGCATGACGCCGTACTTCGATAGAAAACATCCCGCAGCATGACGCCGTACTTCGATAGAAGCATCTCATAATGCTTCTGTCGAAGCATCATGAGATGTGTCAGGTTGTGCCAGGTAGGAACGCTGTCCAGAATGGCCCAATAGTTACATTTTTTGTTTCATCTGACCCCAGTCCCATTTTTCATATGCTGGTGAGTCTCCAATTTTTAATTGGGCAAAAAAAAAAAAAAAATCTTTTTTTTCTTTGGCATTTTCCTGGCTTACTGTCCGTAGCCTGACTCTGGGCAATGCAAGCTTTTACTCCAGTGAACAGATGCTGTTATTGTTACAGAGCAGCTGCCCAGAACAATCGTGATCAACTTTGGCTTCCTGTTTACTTTTCCCATTAATGCCCTCTTTCCCTGGTTGTTGGGTTTGAAAGATGACTTTCTCTCTGTGATGGCAGAATCTTTCGTTGGGATTGTTTCTTAATGCCTTCATAATGTTGTCTCGGACCTGTGTGGATTGGTTTGCATCCAAGAAAAGTTGCATTCTAGAGGCTACCAAAGCAGATGGACATTCTGAGATCATGTGAAACTCGGGGTGAGAGAAAAAAAAAAAAAAAAAAAAACACTGCGCAAGCTCCAACTTTGGGCCATCTATTGGCTGGCTAAAGGAAACAGGAGTGAATAGTTACTATTAGAGCCACAACTAATGATTGCTTTAGTAATCAATTATTCTAATTACTTTTCAGAAATTTTTTTATCTGATTAATTAATCAGTCATTTACCAATTTAGGCCTTTTTGTATATAAAAACATGCATTAAAATATGCAAAACAAATAACTAAGCTCCTTTTACATGAAAAAACATGTTATTGCCTAAAATACAACAGCAGCATTCCTTTAGTGAACGATTGATCAGGATGCATCTGGTAATAAAATACTTCCAACGTGAAAAGCTCAGCCGTTTCTAATCTCTTGATTGTTTTTGCATCAACTAATTAGAAATTTCATTGCAAAGGTGCTAAACAGGACATTTACAAAATTTGAATGAGGTGAAGCTTAAACCATGGCACTTACGTTTTCAGTAAAACGTACATTTCTTTTTTTTATTTTAAATGCAAATGGATTTGTTTTCTATACGTTTAATTTACTTATTGTATTTTCTGACTGTTCTTTCAGCAAACGGTTGTTTTTAGTCCTTATGTTCCAGTTAATTATTAAATTAGTTAATTTAGTAATTGATTCTATTATTTCAATCATCGAATAATCACAATTTTTCCGATTAATTGTTTCAACCCAGATTACTACAAGTGTTATTGTATTTATTCTGGTAGCGGCCAAAACAAGAAATTCGTCCTCACGGTGCCAGAGAGCTGAAAGCGGATTCTGGATTTCTGCTGGGGCTCAGACACGGGGTGGCACTCCATGTCCCAGAACTGGACATAAGTCCCTCTGTCTCTGGGGAGGAAGGTAACAGGCACCTGGAAGCAGAAAAACACTGGAGGAATCTGTGACCTCAGCCACATAAAGGAACTCAAAACTCTGATAGACTTTTACATTTTTTTTGCACACACAATCTAACTGTTTTCTAGGTGTTAGGATTGACCATCTGATATTTATTGGTTTGATATGCTGCTTGGTGCTGTTAGCCTAAGAGTAGTCACCAATATCAAGAAGCTGAAAAGCTCTTTCAACTGGACAGAAAAAAAAAAAAAACCCTCTCAGAATTTTAGTTTTCTATTTGTGCTCTTCATTAACTGCAAGAATAGGTAGACATTTTTTTAGCAAACCTGTTAAACTGAAATGACCTTCTGAAAATGGAACAGTGTGGTTAGGAGCGAGTGTCTACCTGCATCTTCTCATGAGCCCCCAAGGTTCCTGAGACCCTGGAACATCTGAAGGCAGTGTATGTGGCCCGGTACACATCTTCACTGTCATCAACTCCCTTCAGAGCAAACGGGGAAAAAAAAGAAAAAAAAAAAAAAAGTATTTCCAGTCTGGGTTTCAACAAATCTATAGATTTATAGCTTTGGGAGTAGAGAATAAAAGAAAAGGTTTCTGACAATGGTGGGAATTTATTGTATCATTTATCATATTTTTTATTATAAGAATTCTGGTTTATCATTGTCATGATAAAATCAAACTAATGGCATTTAAAAATCCCCAAAACTGTTATTTTTACTATTTTTCCACTGTTTCCGAAAATATCAATATTTTCAATAAATTTAAAAATATGATTAATT
The DNA here is from genome assembly GCA_903067095.1 of Girardinus metallicus. Classification (NCBI taxonomy): domain Eukaryota; kingdom Metazoa; phylum Chordata; class Actinopteri; order Cyprinodontiformes; family Poeciliidae; genus Girardinus; species Girardinus metallicus. Next base: position 33,905 of record CAEGAE010045840.1, read on the forward strand.
ACTGTGCAGTTTAGTGATAATCTTTACGTGACTGATGTGTTCAATAGCAGTATTTGTGTTTGAGGCGCTGTGATTGCTGCCATGCAGTCACAGTAAAACAGTTACCTAAACAAAAAAAAATAAATAGTTCTTGTGATCACAAAATAAGTCCATATGGTCCATCCCGCCCAGATGTGTTTCTGTTCCGACCTTAATCATTTTGGGATCAGACTAAATAAAGAAGGCTGGTTGGCTTTTCAGCTGCCATGATAAACAAAGTCATTCAAAAGACAAACACAGCTGGAAGTGAAATTCTGAAGAGTACCTTAACATATGGAGGAGCGAATGAAGACAGGTACCACCTGACTTCCACTTCACTGTTCTGCACCTCCAGCTGGGCTTCTGAAGTACAACAGCAAAAATCAAAGTCTCATTCTCCAGCAGAAACAAACGCATATTAAACAGTCTGCATGGCAAGAGTCAAACGTCTAGATTGTTTTAAGATATTATTGGGGGCTTTTTTTATGCCTTCTGTAATTCCACTGTACTTTATGCAACAAGACTTTCCAGAAAATGTCCAGTTTCTTTTTTAGTTAAACAAGTCCTCAAGTCAAAGTACTGAGGAATAACCTGAAGTTTCCCCTGAGAGCGTGGCAGGGAAGGTGATGGTCTTGTTTTTTATTTCCACCAGGCCGGGAGCTGCCGTCGGCGGCTTGTTGCCGAGTCGGGGAACAGACAGCACAGGAGTAGCAGCCTGAGCAAGCAGGGCCGACAGAGACGCATCTGCTGGAGCTGCAGACACATCCAGAGCCAGGTCCCTGCGAATCTGGACCTTAATGAACTACAAAACATTCAAAGTGTTAGGAAAAACTGTGCCTTTAATCTGGAAGTAACCATTTCCTATCATATAATGTGTTCCGTTATGGTATATCAGGCTTGGACGCACAAGAGCTTCAACACTAAATTAATTTATCAGAAACAGTTGGTGAGTTTTGTTAGCTAATTATTGAGGACCATATCATCCACTCAATTTACAGTCATGTTCAGACCGGTCAATACTGCCACCTTCTGACGGTTCTATGACAACCATTAACTCCAAAAACATAAAGAGGATCCGTTTGACATTTCTGATATTTGAATGCTAGAGTGCCATACCTTCTGCTGTCCGTCACACTGGACATAAATCTGTCCGCTCCACGGCAACAGGGCAGATTTAGTGGCTAGTGAGGGGTTGGGGCTGATCAAAATCTGCAGCTGGCTCCTGAGTTTTGGAAAAAAGAAGAAAAGTGAAGAAAAACAATAAATAGGAAAAGAAAAGTGTAAATACACTCAGATGTATAAGAGGGCCACTTACTGTGCAGCTTCAAACCTGTTACAATTATTTAATTCTCTTCATACACTCAAAAGTCAGTTTAATTAGATACCAGAGAGAGAGAGTGGGGAGAAGAGTGATGGGAATTTTCTCTGGCTGTAAAGAGCTGCTCTGCCCCTCCCCTACCTGTTGCTAACTAATGGGGTAGAGTAACTGAATCAAGACACCTCTATACTTTTCCCTTGCTTTCTAAAACCCACTTATCCTTGATGTGTTGCAGGAGGTTTGGAGCCTATTCCCCCACACAGAAAAAACAACCATATACTCAAAGGGCAATTTAGAATAACCAATTAAGCTAAAAGTAACATAGGAGGAAGCTGGAGTACCCAGACAGAAACCACACATGCAAAAAGAACATGCTCAGTCCATGCAAGAGACAACCCCAGAATGGGATTTGAACTCTGGACCTTCTTGCTGCTAGTCAAGAGTGCTACCAACTGTACCGCCTTAAAGGTGTCAAAGTTTTAAAATGACAGTAGCAATAACAGTTTTAAAGCTAAGCATGTCTTTATTTTACATAATGTTAGCAGTGGGAATGTTTTCTGATTTAGATAAAAGAAGCTAAAGCATATGAATTTGGTTATAAAGTTGCAAGCAAAAGAAGGAAAGTCGTTACATGAGCCCATGTCCAGCCAGATTATCAGTTCACTATGTTTATCTAGTGAAACTCCAATTATTAAGGGTAGGATAGTGAAAGGCCTTTGCCTGTCAGGGCTTACAAAATGCATGAACCAAACATTTAACAGGTATGTTAAACCATACACAGATACCGAGACTCAAAGAAAGACTTACTGAGGTTCAACGACTCCGTGCTGTGGGGTGATGGTGAGGCAGTGAGCCGGCCACGAAAGGTCAAAGTTCAGCTCTCCAGAAGTGTTGTTCTGGATCTGAACGTGGCTGGTACTAGACGGACCATCTAGAAATATTTTGAATATTAAACTGTTGCTTCCTCCAACTAAACTCACAACGAAATGAAGACGTCCAGAGTTCAGAGACTCACTGATGGTGGGAGCTGCGAGGACGAGCTGCTGTGGGTGGATGATCCACGACTCGGACTGTGTGTGCTGCGAGTCTGGAGTCTGACGAGACACAGTGGAAGATATGGAAAGAACAAACACAATGATCGTTTTTAATACAGTTAAAACCCAATGTTACCATATAGAAAGGAGAACAGTCCTTCTCCTTTCTATATGGTAACATTATACCATATAGAAAGGAGATATCTTGTTTAATTTTAAACAAGAACATTTGTTTAAAATTAGCCTGTTTATAACTAAAAGCCAAATACACTTTCTTATGTCTAAGAAACTGATTTTTTTTTTTTTGACTATCCTAAAACCCTTTCATAAAATTGTAGTAATGCAATTTAATTCAACAACTGGTAATTTTACCATGAGAACAATTAAGACTACTCCACATACGATTAGTTTAGGAAGCTGAAGAAACAGAAGGAAAACAGGACTGATAAGTCTGAGCAAAGCATAGAAAAACTGACAGACTGCTCCTTTAGACAACACTGTTCTCTCTTTTGTTTGGCAAATCATCAACACATCCACTTCTTAACCCAATACCAGATTACCAACAACTCGTCCAGATCAGGTCTGCACCAAAAGAAAAATCCACACTTAATCCACATTTTCCTCACATTGCTTTTTTTTTTTTTTTTTTTTTTTTTAAACACAATGTTCCCACCACTCTGTGAGCTTTAGCGTCTTGCTCCCTATAAAGAACACTGTGACCTTTGTTCGCAAAAGGACATCAGAGCATATTCAACTGACTAAAACATATTAATATTCGTCTTGTAAATAGATTGCATTGAAATGGGATATCCTGGCAAGTAGTAGGAGTGCACCAATTGTAGTTTTCTGGCAGTTCACCCATCTTCAAAAATGTACCCATTCAGATTGTTGCCGATAACATTTTGTCAGAAAAAAAAAAACAAAAAAAAACAGCAACAAAGTTGCAACGCCAGCGACAGTGGGATTGTTGTAAATGAATATTTTAGTAATATAATGATTATTCTTATGATTAATTGGGTAATCGGATAAAAAAAGATTAAATAAAACATTGATAAATCTAACAGCAGTGTTACTATCACATATCAATATCAGTCCAATTTTTCA
>CAEGAE010045843.1:0-50809 GCA_903067095.1 Girardinus metallicus
TGTTTTTATGTTTATGATGTAAAGCACTTTGAAATGCCTTGTTGCTGAAATGTGCTATACAAATAAAATTTGATTTGATTTGATGAAAGAGGTAGTTCTGTTTTGTTTTGCATTCTCTGAGAGAACTGGGGTCTGATCAGTGACAATCTTGTTCGAACCTGTCTTTTTAGAAATAACTCAACAGGAGTTTTTCCTGTAGTTGTATGGGGTGTGTTCTGTTACCCTAAAAGAAAATTTGCAACACAGTGCTCAAGTGTCATTCCACCTACGGCTCGATTTTTTGCTAGTGACTTTTTAAGATTTTGGACTAAGCACTCTGCTAATCCGTTGCTGGCAGGGTGGTAGCGCAGGTGACTTAATATGCTGCACTCCATTTTTTTCTTTTAGAAATGACTCAAACTCTAGTGAAACAAACTGAGGACCGTTATCTGTTACTTCTTCCGGTAACCCATAAGCAGCAAACAAATTTCTCAGTGCTTCAATGGTTTTAACTGAAGTAGTAGTATGCATAGAAATAATCTCTGGCCATCTAGCATAGGCATCCATAACTACCAGAAACATCTACTTGTGGTCCTCTGCAAAGTCAAGATGGATTCTCTCCCAGGGGCTGGCAGCCCATTTCCATTTATGCACTGGTGCAGTACAAGGCATACTACGCTGCTTTTGACAAATAGTACACTCACTGACTTCCTGTTCAATGCACTCATCTACTGCTGGCCACCAGAATAAACTTCTGGCGAGGGATTTCATCTTTACAATTCCCCAGAGGTGTTCATGCAGTTCAGAAATCAACTGATCCCTTAATTTCTTAGAAACCACCACAGCAGACAATTGTCTTCAACAGTAAGCTCAAAACGTCTCTGAAAATATGACTTCAGCAACTCATTCTGTACATGTTTAGGCCAGCCAGTTAACCTTTAACACAGAATCTTTGTCTGTTTTTTTTTTTTTGCTATTTCCCCTGCAGTGACAGGTAACTCGTCAAGGTAAGATACTTTGTAAATAGGTTTGACACCACATCCACACTTGGTTTCATCGGTAACCCTGATAAAGCATCTGCATTACTGTGTTGCTCAGATCTTTTGTACTGAATCTTGTACTTGTATGCAGCTAGGATTAGAGCCCACTTTTGCAATCTAGCAGCAGCTAGAGTAGCCACACCTGTTTTTGGTCCCAAGATTTTTAGCAATGGTTTGTGGTCCGTCACCAAAATGAATTTCCTTCCATATAGGTAGTCATGAAACTTCATAACACCAAACACTAAACCAAGTGCTTCTTTTTCAATCTGTGAGTAGTTTTGTTCCGTCTTAGTTAGCATGCTTGATGCAAATGCAATGGGTCTTTCGCTTCTATCTTTCATTTGGTGACCGATTACAGCACCAACTCCTTAAGGAGATGCATCACATGCTAAGATAATTGATAGCTCTGCATCAAAATGTACCAAGATTTTGTCAGATTGAAGAGCCTTCTTTGCATTCTCAAAGGCATTTTGACAGCTTTCTGACCAAATTCACTCTGCATCTTTGCGCAGCAATGCTGACATTGGCTGGATCAGAGTTGATAAGTTTGGTATAAACTTCCCATAGTATTTTAACAAAGCCAAGAATGACCTACGTTCAGTTACATTTCTTGGAACTGACGCCTTCTGAATGGCAGTTGTCTTTTCCTTCATAGGATGAATGCCGGTGGTGTCAATGACATGTCCTAAATATGAAACACTGTCTTGCATGAACTCATATTTTTCTCGCTTTACCTTGAGGTTGTAGCTTTCGAGCCTCTTAAGGACCTCTTTTAAGTTAGTCAGGTGTTTTTCTGCATCTTTACCAGTTATCAAAATATCATCAAGATAGAAGATAACACCATCCATGCCCTGAAGTACTTGATCCATTATTTTCTGGAAAATTGCAGGAGCACTCGCAACACCATAAGGCAACCTGTTGTATCTAGAGGTTCATTAATTTCTGTGTCTGGAACACCACAGTACTGTACTGGCAGGACCTCAGCTTTCACTGATAGACTCCAAGCTGCTATGCGCATGCGCAGTGTTGGAACCGTCTAACATGTTGAGACTAGTTAGTCATTTTGCGCTTCGCCATGGGAAAATATAAGTTTTCACAACTTTGGCTCGATGATCCGAGATTCGAAGACTAGGAATGACCGAAAGGCATTTTGTAAAGTATGCAGGAAGAAATATAAATTTGACTTGGAACGACGTGACGGTGATCAAATTAGAATGACCAGAGCATCCACCATTCATCAGCAGCGGATTCCTGCGCGGGTTGAGGCTCCACCGTGGAGCAGATCTTTGTTTAGTGTTTTGGAGCCAGACGAAGCAACGCAACTTAAAACTCACTTTCCGTGTTGGCTAGCTACACGCAGACTCGTTGCCATAGCAACAAACAGCTCCACTATATGTATGAGGATCCAACACCATAAAACCCACAAACGTTTCCCACACACAGTGCAATGCATTCAGTCCGTAACAGTTTCATGTTTTCAGGCATGATGTTCATTTTGGGATTATAAAATGATCATCTGAACACAGCTATGGTTGATTAGCTAATTTAAACAGCTGCTCTAATTGTAACGATGATCTGACAGTGTTGATGTGTTGGTCACCGAAACACCGAATTTCGCTGCACACGGACATCTGTTTATTTAAACTTTTCAATGACCTGTGAAACATGATATCCTTGAACCTTGTTATCCAGTTGTCCTATTGTTGACAGTTAGTAGCAAACTAATATTCTGAGAATAAAACATCGGCTTGTGAAATTGGAATGTCATTACATTTTACTGATATTCTTTAAAAAAACAAATATCCTAAGTCTTATGGATTTAGGATAAGCACTAAAAATAGTGCTTCCTGTTTTTAACATGTGAGGTTTTGGTCAAGATAAAGTCACAGTTAGACCTTCAAGTAAGTGGGACAAAGTTTTGTCTTACATGAGCTGTCATCTTACACAGGTCAGTGCACCAACTGCAGCTTTCTCACAGATCATAGATTATCAATCTATAAAATGTTTGACCTGCCGATCCCTATTTTAGCCAGTGGCATTGTTTTGATTGAAATGTCGCTAAATATGGGAAGAAAGTCTCTGAGTTGGTAACAGTGGGGTCACAATTAACTACAAGCTTGCAGACATGACCTGGTAGGACGGTCTATCAGTCAAACCTCTCACTGCAGAGCAGAAGAGGAAAGTGGCTGAAGTAGAAAAGATCAGAGGAAGAGATCGGCTTCACGTAAATATCGACTGATCAACAATCTCCCAAAATGTAGGAGATCGGCACGAAATTGGCTCGATTGTGTGTTGGTAGTAAAAATATTATAGAGGTAGTAAAAAAGGTAGTAAAAAGTAGTAAATTCAACTCTGGGATTTCTGTATAAACCCTTTTCCTCCAATTATGGTCTTATCTGCTGCGTCTTTGGCGCCACCCTCTGCCTGATTATTGCCCCTTTCGGTGCAATCACAAAAATCTGGAATTAGCGCACGCTACTCAGCAGGTATAGATGACCTCATTTATATCCCACAGGGTTCAAAAAGTGAAATTAATTAGGCCTTAATACATCACATCACATTTTAAGGACCTAACTGGTCAGAGTCAATCAAGGTAAAAATTGGCCAGTGCCAATCCCCAGCTGATAGATTAGTGCGCCTCTGACTGAGTCACAATGGAACTCTTCAGGTTCGGGGGTTGGGGGAGGTTAAAACACATAAAGAGCTAAAAGTGGAAAAAAAGCAAAGCAAAAAACAGTATGAATCTAGGTTCCACTAAAAGGTTTCTCTTTTCCTTTACATTAACTACAGAAGATCAATTACTTCTCTCTGATTTGCTACAGCTATAAATCAAATCTGCATCAACATTTTTCACAGTGTGCTCTTTATGGACTTTTAAAGTACGATGAAAAATACAAAAAAATTTCTTGAAACCTACAAAACTTAAGGCTATAGTCTAAGCAAGATTTCTTCAGTCAGCTTAAAACACGGGCAACGACCAAGGCTAATTGGAAACATCAAGTCCATCCACCTATGAAGTACACATGCTATATCAGCAAAAATCAAATGACAATATTTCAGCCGGTGAAAGTAGCCCCACCACTAAAGAAGCAGAAAGGAATTTATTAGCGGGAATGGAGCGGTAAGTTAGGAGGTTACATCTCTGTGTCCTTGTCTGGGCAATAAATATTCAAAAGTGCCATGTAATTACGAGTTTAGGATTCATTTCTATGCGCCAAGCTGGTCTAACTGTAAATTACTTGGAAAAAGTTCAGAGGGAGTTTTTTTTTGTTGTTGTTTTGCTTATTCCTAACTAGAATTCACAAATGATATTTAAATATTTCTGATTACCATACTGTTTTGATCAAAAAAGAAAAAAAAGTGCAATATGTAAATGCCATCCCTCTTCAGAGGGTGGGGGAAAATTTTTTTTTCAGAGGGCTCATTTACATTGTCAAATGACTCAACACTCAATAGTTTCCACTTGCTATCAAACTTTGCTCCTGAAGACGAATTGACCTGGAAATGATCACAGCTTCTCAAAACATACATGACGTAGAAGAACAGAAAGAAGAAAGGCTCAAGAATAGTATGAAACACCGTGACAATTGGGGGCTCGTCCATCCACAAGTCAACACTTTTATGGCGCAGCATGGGGTGGAGGGGAGGGCTCGGTGCTTCTAATTTATTCAAAGAGGGATCATTTGCTTAGGGCTCTAATCCAAGGATCAGTCTGTCCTTCATTAGCCTCAATCTGACATAGATGTGAACAGCATGTAAGCTTGCCACATGAACGCTGCCCCTCCTTCCTCTCTTTCTCTGTATCTGTTCCCCCTCCCTTCTCTGAAACCTGCGCTGTAATGTTCAACCGTTGAAAATATCACAGGTTGTTAGCATTCCAGAGAGAATTTTACATGAGTGTACACTCGGGCTTTAATTAGAGACTATTTGATCATTCAGCAGCTGGGCTTTATTTAAAAAAAAATACAGGTTCATGTCGGTATCGGTGACTGTTGGCGCTGTGCAAAACAGCTAGCATGAAGATGGTTCAATGAAAGTAGAGTCAGTATTCCATTGAATGTAAAGGGAGAATGTGAGAAAGTATTCCGGCTTTATTTATCACATACAACGTTCAACCGTTGTAAACAATGCGGGTGAAAATGAATTATTCGGATGCTAATTGAAAGCTTTTTGTCTGTAAACTCTCATACTGGGCCTTAAGACCTTGCAAACAGTATTTTAAATGCTGAACTTTTTGAATGTTATTTTATAACCCTGAATCTAAATATGTTTCATTGAGACTTTATATAATAGACCAACACAAAATGGTGCATAATTGTGAAGCAAAGATTTTCCATCTTTCCATCAGCTTCTTCAGCAAAGCTTTTTTATGTTCTCTGAAAGCATCCTTGCACCATACTGTTGCCACCACCATATTTCACAGAGATGACCATAACTTCCACATTTTCTTTTACAAATGTAAAAAATCTGAAATTTGAGGCACATATGTATTCAACTGCTTTTGCTTGATACCCAAAATAAAACCATAAAAGTTTAAGCAAACAATCTAACGGGGTAATTTATTGGGTTTTATAATCTACATTTTTCACAAGCCATGAAACAAACCTGGTGAGGTTCACTTCAGATTTACTAAAGAGACAAAAAATACTGTTCAATAATTTATTTGTTAGAACAACATAAGCCCTAAAAATAAGTTTGAATTATGTGTTTGTCATGCAAAAAAGATTCAAAACGCTGATCTGAGGTGATCTAGAGCCCAAAGCTGAATGAATTAGAGCATTTTAAATTGTTGACGAAGACTACAATGATCTTTGAACTTTCAGTAACTCAAAAAGCTTAACAAAACTAAGTTTTGATATATAACAAATCAGAAATAAAAAAATCTAACAAATTCAAGTACAAGGCATTCTATGTTTTCAAAAATCCGATATTTCCATCTTTTAGCTAATAGAATAAAGAACTGAAAACCATTCTCCATTTTCTTTTTTTCACACTTAACCAGACCTACAAACTGATTCAAGCAAACTTCTCTGTACAGGAACTCTTAATATCAAGAAATATGAAGAAGTTCAAGTGGTATAACTACTGTGAGGTGCTATACATGTAAACAACAACCTGGAACCCTAAATGTCAACACAGAACCACGTGGACCTAAAAACAACGAGCGAGATGAAAATCCGACATGACCAAGGTTAACAGGGGACGATAAAACAAACAGGAGGTTTAGGTGAAGTCTTCCCTGCGTGAAGGTTAGCCGTGTTCTGTGTTTACACTACATCCCAGGCTTTGAAATTGTTTTGCTTTGTGGAGGCTCTGCCTTGGGGTCATGGCTGGTTTTTGATGTGTTTATACACCACACAAGGAGTAGTGACTTGTAGGATAGTCCAGGGAAGGGGGAGGCGAGCGATGCAGACATGAGTGAGCAACACTCTGTAATTTTTTGCGCCTGTCAGGTTGATGGTTAACCTTTAACTCCCCTCGGACTGGCCTGCGTCACTGTCTGCAGGACTCCAGCACTCACAGCTGATGTCAGCAAACAGCTGCTGTCTGTTGCTGAACACAGCTACTTCCTACAGTCTTGTGGTGATTAAAAGTAAATATAAAGTAAACTTCTTTTCTAAAGATGTGAGCAGCATCTCCACTTTGGGTACTTACTTTGATGTCAGGCTCCACAGGATGTCACTGCCAGAGTCTCCTCACTGGTCAAGCAAATGGAGAAGTGGAGAGGAGATCAAAAGTGAACAAAGGGCAGGACATGGGGCAGGGATGGGAGGCATAAGGGGGGGGGGGGTTAAAAAAGAGAAAAACAGTGTGAATTAGTTTCACAAAGGTGTTAAAAATAATAAAAAACATACTTTTCTCCACAATCAAAAAATGCCTATCATATCACCTTTGCTGTCTTTTTTTTTTCCTACAGCATACTTGAGTTAAGTTAAAGCAGTGGAGGAAAACTAAACAGGTCACCCTGAAATTAACATTCACTCCCAGCCGCCTTTTCAATATTTGGAGATACGCGCATAATAAATAGATATATATATATATATAACAAGACTATTAGAAAAATAACGCACTCCAATGACTGGAACCGAGCCCCCTTGAAATTGATAATTGCTCTAACTGATTTTAAACCCCAGCTCCTCCTTAACCTTAAATCAAACTTTTCTTAATCACTGGCTTCTAAACCTGTTGAGGGAAATAAAAAACAGATTACATCTATATTAGAATCGAGGTGTACGGGAAAAAAATTTGTCATGCTGTTTCTCTGGTTTAAAGGCTTTTTGAATGAAAGGAGATGAAAACACCCTCCCCACCTGTTATCATGAACAGGTGGGGAGGGTGTTTTTTAAGCCATCTTATTTTTTTAAGCTGGTTTAAAAAAAAAAAAAGTAACAACAATATTTCCAGCACACAAAAAAATTAATACATGAAAAATAATGCAAAAAATAAGAAGTGTTTTTCTTTAAAAGAGCATAGACAGTGTTATTAAGGTAATCCTGCTAGGATCAGGATCCGCTTTATTCACCAAGTTTGTGCAAATTAACAAGGAATTGGCCTTTGCTTTAACAGATATTTAAAATATAAATATATTAAAAATGGAAAGTATTTATTGTAAATATTTATATATCTAGTGGTTTTGCAAAAGCAGAAGACAAGGTTGAATTAAAGCAAATATTTATGGAATCATACTGTGTGTTTAAATGATTTGTGTCCAGGATGTGTAGGGTCCACAGAGATTTTTAGCCACCCTTTCCCCGACATCCCAGTTTTACATTATAAACAACGGAAAAGAGGTGATTTAGTGTTCAATTTGCATTCCCTTGAAAACTACTTACAATATTGCAAGAAATGCCTTAGATTTAACACTACTACAACCCCCCCCACCCCAAAAAAAATCTGGATTATTCCTCTAAACTTTGAAGGGTATAATAACAGATTACAAGGCCTGGTCATAATTTCAATAACCAATGATGAGTGACAGAAACGTTCCATCCATCCATTTTCTAACACCGCTGTCCCTAGTGGGGTCGGGAGGGCTGCTGGTGCCTATCTTCAACTAATATTCCGGTCAAGAGGTGGGGTCACCCTGGACAGGTCGCCAGTCTGTCGCAGGGCAACACAGAAACAGACAGGCCACACAACTATGCACCCCCACACACCCAAGCACACGCACACACCTAGGGAGAATTTAGAGACCAATTAACCTGACTGTCATGTTTTTGGACTGTGGGAGGAAGCCGGAGTACCCGGAGAGAACCCACCATGCACAGGGAGAACCCGCAAACTCCATGCAGAAAGACCCCAGGCTGGGAATTGAACCCAGGACCTTCTTGCTGCAAGGCAACAGCTCTACATTTTGTGCAGCCCCAGAAATGTTCCATTCATCTGTAAAGTTAAAAAAAAGTATTTTGTAGTAAAGAGAACCTGGAATCAGTTAAATTTGGACAAACCTTTAGAAAAAAATCGTGAATCTGCAGCAAAATTGGGGATCAGTGCATCTCCAGTGTGAATTATTATGTTATATCATTTTAGCTCCAAATACTATACATTTTCACTCAGGCTTATGTAGGACTCTCAACCCAGAGTGTTTATGCTTGCATTCAGTTTTACATAAATGTCAGAATGAGATTGAAGACATTTTTTTAACTAATTAATTAATTAATAGCTAATTAATTAGTATAATAATTTGTCCCATTACAGTTATCAAATGTTAGTCCACAGCCTTTTACAGATGACCTTTGTCATTCCGTCCCTTCGTGTGAAAACACACAGGGGATAAACGGCAAGATGTGTTTCCTGAAAGAGGAGGAGAGGTGGAAAAAGCCCATTCTGCCCCCTAAATCACCGCCTGCCCCGCCACAGCCGACGCCACCGGCCTTTCTGCAAAGCTAGGGAAAAGTTCCCCAAGGGGGGGTAACGTCTGCCAATTCAAACAGTGCTTGACGCCCCCGCCTATCTCTGGCCTGCTTCTGTGGTCCTGCCTTCACCGGGGCTTCCTGAGGGCTTGCTGCAGCTGGAGCGCTTTGAATAAAGGTAACAGCAATGTCACAGCTACTGTAAACTCGGCCGGGTTTGCTCCCGTCAGCAGGACATTCCTAATAAAAGCAGAAATAACCCCACCTAAAACACAACGCATTTTTTTGTTGTTGTTTTTTTTTCTTTTTTTTCCCCACAGGCCTCCCAAGTCTAAACTTCCCATGAGTTACAAAGAGAGTACACAGGCGGGAAAGGGCAACCACTGCCTCCTCAATTCATGCCAAACAAAATGCCAGGAGGAATGGCAGTTCCACTCGGTTCCCGGCTTTAAATATACAAGCAATTTAGAAAATGATTAGTCTTATTTTCTTGTTGAGTGCCTGACACCACAGAGGAAACCAGAACAATCATGAAAGCTGGTGCTCTTTTTTCTTTTTTTCTGCTGAATTTAGAAACACTAATTAGTTTTGCTCTTGTAAAAGCCAACCTGAAAACGACCAATTAGAAAGTGAAAATGAGATGTGAGGAGGAAACAAGAACTTGTCGTTTGCTCGCTTTAAAGTCCCACATGTGCAACTTTGCCGTGATGACTTTCACACAAAAAATTGGGATTGACTGGCCCATGTCTTGGTGTCATGTACACTGCTCTCTGTCAGGAGGAAACTATTAAAGATCTGCGGGGCCACATCAAAACCCGCGGCTGGCCGGTTTGACCATGCAGATGTCTGAGGTGCCAGGCATGGGAGGCTGACCACAGCACCAGCTGGTTTCAGCTCAGGGCCAAACCGCTAATACCCCCTCTCCTCTCCTCACAGGTTCCTTGTTTCTATGAATTTCCTGTTTCAAGGGTAATAATTCCTCCCCATAAAAGGTTTGTTTCAATCCAATGAGTGATGTTTCAGCCTTTGGGTGATATGAGACCTCACCTGCTGAGTGGTTGTTATGAAAAGTGAGTGTAAAACTTGTGGAAATTATCTTATTTTGCGAGAATTTCATCACTATTCCCAAAGCAAACAATAGCGGGCGTTTAATCACTGTCGACCTGAAGACGGATGGGCTGTCAGCACTCAACCCCTCCCGCCTCCCCCACTTATCCAGGATCCAGCTCCTGGACTATAAAGAGGTGGCTAAAAAAGGCCGGAGCAATCGCTTTCCCCAACCTGCGTCTTTTACTGGGGAGGAATTCTCAGATGTCAGATCGCTGCCAACGTCCTTGTAGCCAATGGCGGAGAGGCCAGCAAGTTCACATTAACTGTGGAGTGTAACTGCGCTGAACATCTGCTCATGAATGAGAGCACTGCCCGCTAAACTCGGCAAGCCCGGAGCCCCACTTATGAAAAATTCAACGCTCTCCTCATTGGCACGCTTGTTTTTTTTTTTTTTTTTTCCCCGAGCCCCGGGAATTATATTAGGAGAATTTTAGCGTGGTCTGGTGTATCCGAGGGAACAGCTGGCGCTGAAAAGGGGATGTGCTGCTTAGCGAGAACTCAGGGAGCACATGGGAGATCTGCCTTCTCCTGTACCATTTGTCCTTGAAGAAAAAAAAAACACTACAAAACCCCATCAAGTTTAGAGACCTAGATAATGCTAAGAAAGCAAAGGCTACGATTAACTGATCGCACACCTCACGTGTGTTATACAATAGACAGAGAAAGTATGGAGCCAAATCTGACAAGACACTGGAAGAAAAGTGAAGGTGTTTCATCATTTCACGAGGAAAAGTGTGGATGTTAAAATACCCTCATCCACCATGGATGTGACATAAGATTGCACCTCTACAGTCCTGCCCTTCATACACTCTGATACTGATTAAACATTCCTTAATACTTCTGACAACACTGAGTTCCAAAGCATATAGATCTGCAGATCTTCTGGGGTGACTGATTGAAAGGATCCCATCCCCGCAGCTTGAACAGAGCAAAGCAAATCCGCATATACAATTATATATGTGCAGCACACTGCACTTGTTACAGTACAATTAACTCATTACTTTCTTGTTTTTAACATGGAAAACTTCTCCATTTAAACAATAAATAGATTAGCACATATAAAATAGTTTTCTCTATTCTGTATGAACTGTAGGCTTGTTAAACGCACCATTCCAGTCAAAGTTTTTGATGTGCTTTTTAACCAGGAGCTCTCCAAAGTTTTCTGCCCATAACTCTTCACCATGTTGTCACCTAAAGATGCATTTAATTCAGTGTCCATGTTAGAGATGATATTCAGACGGATGCGTTATTGACCGATTTAGTTACCACCACAATGTACTCTCTGCTCAAAGTTGAAAGTGTCCCAGGCATCTGCACCAATTATAGTCAGGGAAGTAAATTGTAATCTGTCAAAATGACGGACAGGCTTCAAATTTTTCTGTTGATTTAAAAAAAATACGGAAAGTATGCCGTTAATGCAACCCCTGATCATTAGTGTCATTTCGTTGGGAAACTTTATGCAGACATAGTATGAAAACAGAAAAAACAAAACAAAGAAGTAAAAAATATGGAGAGTTTAAAGAACCACAGGTTGCAGACCCATGCTCCATTGTATTTTATTTTTTGCCTGTTCCATCAAGATCACTGAGTGAAATGAACATGTCTGGCCTTGTGCAGAAAAGGCATTATCATCTACTGTTTGTGATCAGATCACAGGTGGAGAGCGCTAAACATGAGCATGAAAGCCCTAAAGGCATGTGGATGTCTCACCCACCAGAAAAATGACATATAGCCACACAGGCTGTATGTTTTTACATGCTGTTCATGTAAAAACAAAGCACTTTAACCTAAGTGATGATGAAGCCTGTGTGTTATTTTTTCCAGGTCTTGCTGAGAGCTGTGTTGGTTTTTGACAGAAGAACAGTAAGGCACATTTTTGCTTTTTTGTAATAACAGACATCATATATGACACACAATTGTGCACCATGCTTCACAGTGTTGGGACACAGACAAAGAGTCTCCCGCTCATGATTGGATCATGTAGACATGCGTTTAATCGCAGGTGTGAACTTGAATGCACATGGCGACACGAGCCAACGATACATTTCTGCCAAGGATGATGAAACCTTTTCTCTGTTCTTAAGGAAGTGAGGACTCCTGACAAACACTACTAATAAAAGATTACCACACTCAGTAATTTCACTTCTTCCTTTCTGGAAATACAGTTAGAGGATTTCTAGATGTCAGCACAGAACGAGAAGTGAGGGAACGTTCATGTTTATCCTTCTATTTATTAATCCTAATCTCAGAACCACTGTTCCTCAAGACTGTTTGAGATGTGTTAATAATAACAAATAATATGGAAACAAAGCAGTGCATAATTTGTGATGTGCAAGAAAAATGCAATGTGCTTTTTCAATATTTTTTTAACAAAAAAAAAATCACATGTAATCACTTGCTTTACTTTAACACCCATAAATTAAATCCAGTGCAACCATCTGCCTTCACTGAACACTGAATGTTTTAGCCTACATGCAAAATGCGAGGTGAATGGGGGAAAATATGGATGTGGCAGCATCATGCTGTGGGGATTTTATTTTATTTTTATTTTGGCAGGGTCAGGGGAGCTGATCGGAGCTGATGGAACGATGGAAATAACATCTAATACGACTTAGTCTTCAAGTTCAGATTTTAGTATAAAGACTGACTAGTGATCCACCGATATGAAAATTGGGGCCAATTAAGATATTTGATATAGCTATTGCTGTTATGGCAATAGTTATATCAGGCCAATAACTGATATTTACCAATTTTATATATATTTCACTCAGAGGTTGCTAGATTTTTTTGTTATCCGTCATTTGATGGACAACATTAAAAAAATCGGTCATATTCTATTTTTACCCGTCAAACCATATTAACATTAGGCTATTTAGCCGCAGTTTTATGCGTCTGGTTAATATTCACCTAGTTGAACCGTGAATCCAGATCCATCACACATAAAGCAGATGAACGCTTCTAAATTTTCCTCCATAGTGGAAAAAAACACTGACTGTGACCCCAAAAACTTATAAATGAAATTAAATGGCTCCACTTAAATTACAAGCACTTCAGCTGCTGGGGTCTGAAGGCACAGCACCTCACTATTTCCTCCTGGTTCGCATCTGCAGAGAAATCTGCACTGGTTCATCGGTCAGTTGGATCTGTCTGATCCAAACCGATCAATTGAACTCTGCGAGCTTTTCACATGTGTGCGGTCTGGGTGTGCGCTTTTACGAGGATTTTATTTATTTATTTATTTTTTTGCGTGTTTCGCACAGATGTTACGTCTGTCGCACTCCTCTTGCTCTCCTTCTGGGCGCAGGAAGGTAATGTCTTCAGTTCCATTGTTAAAACCGCAGGGTGAGTTAAGTTTAATTCTTCGCAGCGGTGAAGCCACGTCCACATTAGCTGTGCAGCAGACTGTGCATGTTACGGTGTAATTAACTTCTGCACCTTTATTTATTATAACCTGTCAAATGACCAACATCCTTTAAATTTTCCCGTTGTTTAAAAAAACAAAAACGGTCCAATAATGTTACGCGACCTCTGATTTCACTAGCCTGTCCGAATGACATTCTACCCGCTGATTGATTCTCTGAAACAAGATTAGCAACAAAATGGAGATGAATATAGGTTCATTAATATTATACCCATTTTACTTATGACGCTGATAGCAATATGTTTGAAACTAACTAATATCGGCCTAATCATTTTTGGTGTTTGTTGACGGTTCTCACCCTGTTTTATTTCTTGTGTTACTTTCTGTGAAAGCACTGTGTCTTCCAATTTATCAGTTATCAAACAGTGCACCAAGCTCAGTTTATTTCTTAAAATTACTTTCACAATACACTTTTGCAAAAAAAAAAAAAAAAGACATCCTTTTCCATCCACTTTCACATGAGATTACAACAAAGCACAGTAAATATTGGTTGAAACTAGAGATGCACTGATCCGATATTAATATCTACATTGATCCCAAAAAAATTCTAGATCAGAAACGTTGATAGTGTCTCCGATCCATAAGGGCAGATCTATTCAGTCGTTTATGCTTTATTATTTAATTTATATTTAGAACACTTTCTGAACAGTTGTTCAGAAAGTGAGTTGATTATTTTTACATGTTTGACCAAGATAGTCGACTTTTACTTTAGTCAGTTTCAGTTTCTATTTTTTATTTTACATTGGCTGTTATACTCCTAATTGCACTGATTGAACAAATCCAAGGTGTGTTGGTTTGACATGTTTGACCAAGCTTGTGAAGCTATTTGTTTATTTAAGTGTGTTGTACTGGCATAGAAATGTAAAAGAAATTAGCAAGTCAGTACATTTATGTCTGTGTTTTAAAAAAGAAATATTTTAAGTCAATACGTATTGTTTTTCTGTATCAGATCTATATTGGCCGACATTAAACGTCAAATATTGATATCGGCATTGTAACGGAATAGAAAGAAGTAGATCAGTGTATCCCTAATTGAAACATGACAAAAAAGGGAAGGAATCCTTTAGCAAGGCACTAAAGTTGAGCGTTGAGCCTGTTTTTTACCTAATCTAACCCACTCTCTTTATCTGGGTTTCCACACATAGAAGCCAGAAGACGATTAATGATTCCCACCCTCCAATTCCAGGCACAGAATATTGTGGAAATTATGGCAATAGCCCAAAAAAAAAAAAGGATCTGTGAGTGTGATAGCGGCAGTGAAATCCAAGAGGATGTCTGCTGAGAAGCGCATTTAGCTGGTGACAAATGACAGTACTTTGTCTTCCTGACAAGAGCCCTCCTTCATCAAATGTCCAACTTCACATGGAAATAGGAAATCACACATTATCACACTGACAAACAATTACAACCATGTCATTAGCAGCCACCCAGGGCCATGGAACCATTAGCAAAACACAATGTTGCACACCATGCTAACCATCAGAAGGAACGCAGGATGTAGATGGAAATGTGCTGATAAATCAATCATGACACAAAACAACCTGATCCTCATATTGGAGGAGATTTCACCTTCTTGGAACGGTGCACACGCAAGCCAGCTAAATAAATCACAAAAAATTATCTCCAGCTATCAAAAAGTTCTGATGAAAGATTACATCTTTGTTGATGACAGCTTAACACTCGCCTTATATTAAAAGTCAACACTTTATCGAGTTTCTTTTCTTTCTGTACGTGACTTAATTACATTGAGCATTAGTTGTTTTTTTTTAATACATCTCCCGGTATCAGGCTTTAAATGAAAAAAAAAAGCAAGCCTCTGTAAATACGGCTGCTTACTTCTAACACAAAATTGTTGACACCTAATGTAATTTCAGCGGGATATCCAGCTGAAAGCGCACCGGGTAATATAATGCTCTTAATGAGAATTCCTTCCAGCTTGAGACCTTGGTGAGATAGGCATAAAGACTTGGCTTCTCTTTTTAATAAAATAATTGTTACAGTTATTAAAGATAAATCTCATCACAGAGGAGGTGACAAAATAATTCATTACTAAAAGCAAAGGCTTTAAATAGCTGCAAATTATAAAGCCCTACCCCCCTGCCTCTCAAAAACACACTGCTAGATGAATGGGTTTGTTATTTCCTATAAATATTGGATATTTGTCATCCTTGAAAGGGCAGAAATATTGCAAATGTCTTTAGTTCTCGGAATCGTAATGTATTATTTACTTAAAAAAATGTATAAAAGTCTCACAAAAAAAAGAAACACAAGTGTTTTAGTACTCATTACAATAAAAAAAAACATATCAGAAAAATTTGAAGAGCATGGGTCCCACATTCACTTAGTCCAACAGTAATACTAGTCGGATTAAAAAGAAAATTATAAACTCACGCAGAAGCATTCATATGAAAACACAAAAGATCCTTACCTTGATTTGTAATTCTGCTTATCTTTAAAGTTGAAAATTGGATATTTTACATTTTAGATTCAAATATGTATTCTAGAGATTGATGTTTAGCCTTTATCCACCTGTCAGACTTTACTATATATAAGGAACAGAAATGAATGCTCAGGTTTTGTGTTGAATTTACATCCATCCATCTTCTTACACGCTAATCCCAAGTGAGGTCACCAGGGGTGCTGGTGCCTATCTTCAGCTGTCCTTGATTTTACATTAGTGGCAATTCTGTCAATTCATATGTTGAAATACAATCAGGATTTAATTTAAAAAAAACAGCACCAGGGTTTCCCCCATTGTATTATAAGACTGGCAGGCTACCAGGCATTACTTGACCCCACCAGACCAAACATTGTTTGTTTATTTTAAATAGGGTTTTTTTATACACCAGTAAAAGTGACAGTAAAGACAGATTGAGATAGGTTTACAGCACACATATTGAACTGGGTGCAATGGGGCTGCACAGTAATTGTGCCGTCCCTGCACCTGCCCGTTAACCTCACATGCTGTTGTTTCCAAATTATGATTTCTGTTTGTGCCCCTCCAAGTTTTTGTAACCTTTCGCATTTATGAACACAAAAACACTGCTGGTGGATTGCTTGGTGCCCCTACCACTGGCTTAACAAGTTTTCGGGGGGAAACCCTGAACACTAATCTTGTGCTTTAAAGTAAACATAGTCTAAAAGGACCACTATTCAGTCAGTCTCTCATAAACCTTACATTTTCTGAGGATTAATCCCTTAAATTGTGTGAATAGAAGCAGCTGCCTTTTGAATTTGGCCAAAATAAAATACAGTTGATGTAGGAATGAAAGAGAAAGCACATAAATAAGCTAGAAGAGACTACATAGAAAATAATGTGCAAGCATGTGACTGCTAATGTAAATGGTAAATGATGGCAATTTTATACTTCATTTCATTAAAATATGATCAACGTTGATAACTTAGCTCAGAATGTTAGGTTGGTGAACTATGATGATGAATTGATTCATGTTAGCCTGAATGAACAGCCACAGAAAGAAAAGTAGCTGTGCTTTCTAACTTCATCCTGTGCAATACTTTGTTACACTCAAGTAACAAACTGATTTGTACATAAGTAGCACTGTGTTAAAGCTACAGTGACATGCCGCTAACTACATGCAGTAGCAGAAGGTCGATTCATATCACGCATGAAATAGCAGAAACATGCAAGTAGAAACCGATCCCTGCCACCTCCACCCCTTCCTGTTCACAAACCTCTCCTACCTTTATTCATACATACAAAAAAGAGAAAAAAGAGATACAATTTACAACAGCGACACAGAAACTTCCCGGCATGCCTTTTAACTCGCCGTTTTTCACTCCCTTCGCAGCAGGATGTCCAGAGGAAATGCTTTATAAAGACCCTGCCGACATGAAGAGCCGCTTTGACTTACTGGTGCATTACTGTCTAAAAGCCAAAGTTATTTAGACCAATAAAAGGCTAATATATTGTTGGAGTGGAATTACAAAGAAGTTATCTCTGCCTTAATAACATCACCGCAACCCCCTGATGTTGTTTAGATCAATAAGGCCCATTAAAGCACAGACCTCGAGCACAGATAAAGCTGCACAGTCACAGTAAAAAAAAAAAAAAAAAAAAAAAAAAAAAAATTGCTTACTCTCCCTCTCTCTAATACGTAAAAACAGTTAAGATGTGGAACCTATATTCAGTGACGTTTAAAATTACCAACAATGACTTTAGATGATGACCAGGAGAAATGAAGATGTTAAAACAACACTTCAATTTAAATTTCATTTTCTGTTAGGAAGAAAATTCCAAGAAAGGAGTTAAAATATTAAATTCCATTTGCTGCCTCTTTTCAATAAAGGAGGAAAAGGTTCAAATAATTTCATCAAACTGAACAAGGTTGAGGTTTTGAATGTAGTTTCCCCATTATGCTGTGCTCTTCTTACCATTGTCCACCAGGTGATGCACTAAATCATCCAGAAAGATGCTGTCCATCTGTCCTTTAGGACTGATGACCAACAGCCACTTAAGAGGACGCCTCAGAGCGGATTGTATGTGTGTGTCTGTGTGTGAGTGAATGTGTGTGTGCATGCGCCGTCCGTGCATGGATGAGTGTTTATGCGCACATGACTTCGGGGAGTACAGACGAGACTCAAATTGCAGCATGCCGAGACATCAGAAGAAACCACAGGAAACAAGTTATGATGCTATCGCTATCAGCACACAAAATGACAAACAAGATTTTTTTTTGTTCCTTTTTAAAGTACAAAATGTCCCCTCAGGCGTAAACTCTGTCAATAGGAAGTTTACAGACATGGTGCATGTCAGGTGGCGGGGGGGCGGAGAAAGAGAACAAGCGTTCAACACATAAACAACGTTTTAAAAAAAGAACGGAAGAAGTGTCTTTTGCAAGCTTTCTCTTCCCTTGGAGTGTCTCTGTGGGGACCTCGCAGATGATGGCTTTTTAGTCCATGGTGGACGTTTTTATGACACAACTTGAGCTGCTGAAGTCATTACACCTCATCACCAAAAAAAGGTAGATCAGTGTGCATAAAAAGGTGCCTGTGTTCACTGCAAAACAAAAGTGAAGAGATCAACATGCAAGTTCTTCCATTTGGAAATGATCAGGTCATTTCTAAATAAAATCAAGCTGCTGTCTTGCAAAAATACATAGACTTTCTCACAATTATAACCACAAACCACAATGTTATTCCATAGGCATTTTGTGTTCTGTGCAACACAAAGTTGCACAGAATTGTAAAGAGGAAGCAAAATGATGCAACATTTTCACAATTTTTATTTTTTTAAAAATCTGAAAAGTGTGGCATGCTTTTGTTTTTACTAGGAATGCACCAATCTGAAATTAATATCTGCATTGGTTCCGATATTAAAAAACTTCTAGATCACGTATCATGACAATGTGCCCGATTCATGAGCGCAGATCTATTCAGTCTAATTCTATGTTTTGTGCTCTGAAGCAACATCATGCTATATTATTTAATTTATATTTTATTAAAATTCCTAATTGCAATTTCTGAACTAATTGAAAGAAGGTCTGTTGCAGTTTCTTTTTCAAGTTTAACCAACTTATTGTTTTAGTCAGTTTGAGTTTATTTATTTATTTTACATTGGCTGTTATACTGCTGGGGCTGCACAGTGGCGCAGTTGGTAGAGGGTCTTTCTGCACGGAGTTTGCATGTTCTCCCTGTGCATGGTGGGTTCTCTCCGGGTTCTCCGGCTTCCTCCCACAGTCCAAAAATATGACTGTCAGGTTAATTGGCCTCTCCAAATTGTCCCTAGGTGTGAGTGTGTGTGTGCATGGTTGTTTGTCCTGTCTGTCTCTGTGTTGCCTGCAACAGACTGGTAACCTGTCCAGGGTGAACCCCGTCTCTCACCCGGAACGTGGCTGGGGAGGCACCAGCACCTCCCGACCCCATTTAGGGACAAGGGTGAACAGAAAATGGATGAATGTTATACTGCTGATTGAACTGACTGAATTAATTAAAGTGGTTTTTAAATGGTTGACCAAGCTTGTGAAGCTAGTGGTGTACTTAAGTGTGCAGTACTGGTGGACAGTTATCAAATTTGTAATTCAGTACATTTATGTCTTTGTTGAAAAAAATAGAAAAGCTTCGGCAGTGTTTGTATTGGACCAGTACTAGCTGACACTCAACCTCAGATATCGGTAGTGGAAAAATCGGAGCATTCCTACTTTTTAGCCCCCAGGAGTCAATACTTATTTAAAAATTATCTTTTGGGGCGTCTCTTTTTTCTCATTCTTATGGTGTGTCAAATAAAGCCCAGTTCACACTACAGTTTTCTTAAGTACTCATGTCCAGGTATTTTTCTGCTTCCCTGTTGAGGCAAAGCATTTCTACAGCATGATTCTGCCACTCACTACAGCAGTTGTATTTATGCAAATCAAGACTTCTGAAGACAACTGGACACACTGGATTGTATTTAGTGGCATCATAGTAAGGTGAACAAATCAAAAATGTGCACGTCTTTCTAGGTTTTATAAAAAAAAAAAAAAAAAAGATTTTCCTTCCACTTCAAAATATGTGCTGCTTTGCATTGCAATATCACCTGTATTCAAAATAAGGCTGGAGGTTACACTGTAACACAATGTGAAAAAGTTCAAAGGACATAAATGTTTGTGTAAGACACCTGAACTACTCGCACAAACAAAAAGCTCCTTTTTAAAAGAAAAGATCTTAGCACTAGAGTTAACTGCAGGTGCTTTCATTTAATCCTTTTAGGATTTTTGAACCCCCACCATGCAGAACTGTGGGCCTAGACAGAGAACAAAACATTCATTACTTTGACAACTGGGCATAATAATAAATCGGAAAATAATCAACCATGATAATGCAATATTACCCAACAATAAATACGGCGCCAATGAAGCAGGAGGAGAACAACGTGGAGAAACGGGGAGACGGGTGTACCAGAAAGAGCAAATCTTCGAGCGGCAAGTGTGGACATAAATAAAGTGTGCCACATCTTTTACCTTCCTCAATTATGTGCCTTTTGACATGCAAGCTGAGCGCGGTGTAATTAACATCTCAGGAGATAATGGGGTCGCCACTCACTGATCAATCTCGCACATATATTATCGTCCTTTTACCAATTGGGCCGGCTGTTATTCTGGCAGGGAAATATTCCAACCTCTTTTTATTATTATTATTTTTCCCTTTTGGATGGATTGGAAAGGAGGAGGGGGTGTGATTTAATAAAAACCCTGGTAATAGGCCTAATAACTCATCCAATTGAGCTCATCTTCCACAACATCAATTAGGCTAAGACCCAACTTCCAAAGAGCATTGTCTGTAACAATAAAGAGTAAATCTAGCTCGATTTATGAAGGAGCTGATGTGTTTGCCATAATCAATAATAGGCTGTATCACAAGACAAGAGAGGAACCTAGTGAATATGTACGCAGCTGTGCTTCAGAGACCTGATTTTAGAGCTAAATTTGTTCCACTGAATTAACATTTTCAGCCATATGAAGTGAAAATTAGTTAAATAAGAATTCTGAAGCACAGATCAGGAGAAATATGGATTTATGGATAAAATGTAACTATTAGAAAGCTCAATGATGGGTTAGAAAAATTCCAAAAAAAAATCCAACAATAAATAGCACCACACATAGCATTTCAGTCCAACTCTGCTAGCTTAAAATAAACATTGACATGAAGAAGCTGGAATTGAACCTACAACCTTCCGATCACAAGACAGCTACTCTTCACACAGAGCCACAGTTACCCATATATTTACCCAGAATGCCCTGCAATGTGCTTCCTGCTTTTGGAGCAGTCTCTGGTCTGTTCTCAATCATATGTTTGATTGTTGTTAATCGAACAAAGACTGAGGTTATTAGAGGTTGTTAGAGTTTGTTATAGCTTAAATTATTACTTACACAAGACCACATTTTCAACCACTGACCACTTTAATAGGCACACCATTTTGACTGCTCAAAAAGCCAAAATGCAAGTCAGCCAATCACATTGCAGCAATTCAAAATACTTAGGCTTCTAGACAGCTTGCTAAATAGGGGGGAATAAAGGAATTGATGTGCCTATTAAAGTGGTCAGTAGTTGAAAATCTAGTCTTGTGTAAAAAAATACACAAGACTAGATTTGTTTGATATCTCTGGCAGGTTAACCAGACCTCCTGCCCGTCTTGCACATTACCACTCTCTACCAACCAGATGCCTTTGAACAAAACCGTAAATATGCCCTTTAAGTTTATGCTGTTGTAATTTCTGATTCCCACCCTTCTTCTTGTAGGGTTTCTGTCAGATATGTAGCTAAGCTCTTTCCCCTTACATGACTAAACAGTTGAAAGAAGCAGCAAAAAGGTTTACAGATCCCCTAAGTGTACACTTAAATGCTCAGATAGAAGCTGACTGAAACAGTAATGGGGAGTAGTCAGACTTCCTCTTTAAGTGACTTACAAACTGATAGTAGTAAATGTTATCACTACTAAATCTGTTAATAGCAGTGTCTTTACAGATCTTCAATGGTTTTAAATCGGCAGACTTTGCAAATAATCAGCCATTATTTTCTTGCACTTCCTGCAAATTTCCTCATAAAAATCTATTCAGGCTCAAGCAAAAAAAAGGCAAGCTAAACAATTTTACCATTGTGACGCTTTGAAATTTTATTTTTGCTCAGCTTCATGGAAAGCTAAAGAAATCAAGAACCGCCTGTTTACTGCAACCAGCCATATCAAGAGACAGTCTGTAGTATAACACACTGTCCGTGAAGTTTAATATTTCTAAAAACAATAAAAATAAAAAAATAAAAGAACTGGAGAAAAAAAAGTACAACAAGTGAGTAGTTTAAAATATCAAGCATAATAGGATCAGTGCTTTCTGTTGCTGCAGGGATTGTTATAGGTTGTACTTTGAGTGTTATTAACTCAACACTGGGTGAAAACGTGGGGGTTATTTTACAATTTAGACTTTTAACAGATGTGCACTTTATGTGGCATGTTCTCTCCGGAGTTTAGATGCTACTATCTTTATGGGGGAGGGAGCTGTAAGACAGGTCATAAAAATTGCCTTTGAAACTTTGGGCAGATTAATGCAGACGTGACAGCGAGCGAGCAGAGATCAAAACAGCTCACCTTTTCAGCACCCTTCCATGCTTACTGTAGCATTTGATATCCCGGCAGGTAAAAGCCAGGAAAAGCAGGATGTGAACAAGTAAAAAGATGTTTCCAGTGCATGTAGAGTTTTGTCTTACTGTCTAGAAAAATTAAGTCTTTGGTCATAAAAAGATGTTGGGTCTGTTGGATATCTAAATAAATGAATTAACATTGAGGATGGTAACCTACGACAGACTGGCAACCTGTTCAGGGTGAACCCCGCTTCTTGCCCGGAACATTAGCTGGAGATAGGCACCAGTAGCCCTCCTGAGCGTAGTAAGGGACAAAGGTGTACATAGGATGGAAGGATGGAAGCATGGATGGATGGAAGGATGGAAACTGTGACCATGGGACTGGAGGCTTTTCGGTCACGGGTGCCCAAAACCTGTAAATATTTTCTTCCGAATGTTGCCACTACAACTTTAGGTTCCAAGACTTGGGGGATTTCAAGTATTTGGGGATTTCAGCTGTTGCCAGGTGGTTGTGGTTCCTAACCCCTGTGAATACAGGGGGCCTACTATGATTATATTCAATTATATTTTTGAAAAAAGTATATTTCCTGATTTTCTCATGGGACTAACAGTGGATAAAAATAGCAACAATCCTCACAATTCCCAACACCATAATTCATTCCCCTCGATATTGATAAATGACAATAATTTCCCATCCTTACCCCAAAATATCTTGTTTTATTTCAAAATTAGTAAGAACTACCACAGCCACTAATCTCTTAGAACCACCAGGTTAGCGCTTAACTTAAGCTAAGGATTAGACATTTTCCACAAATCTCTGGTGAGTGCCTCTCTAATTTTAACTGAACTGAAATCCCAAAGTAGACTGCAAAGGTTGAGATAGCATACTCACTTGCAGTATTTTAGCGTATTAAGGTTGTGTAACAGCTAAAGACAATCTTAAGGATTCACCCTTTTTTTCTCAGTGACCTGTGTTGATTTTGGTACCACCTCCTGGGCCAGGCAGGAAGACCCGCTGAGTGAAGTCTCTGGTCACCCAGAGCGCAGCCTCTTACACAATGCCGGCCGACAGGCCCAGCTCTCTCTCCAATAACTCATTTCCCATTCTCCATCAAACCTGGGGATTGTAGTGGAAGGGTGGAGACGAGAAAGATGGGGGGAGGAGGTAAGTGAGTGTGTGTGAGTGGTAAAGGAGGTGGGGGGAGGGTGGTGGGAGGCACATCCTGCGTGAAACCGCATCCTGAACAAGCATTGCTGCATCTCACTGTAAATAAATACTCTCTCCTCCATGTAGCTTCCGTCAACTGTCACCGCCTTGGTTCCCAATCACCTTCAAGTCCAAACAGGAAAGTGCAGGGAGGCAAGGAAGATGGCAGATATGGGCTTTAATTTGCTTCTCGCTGCACTTTAGCCCCCTGTTGCACACTACTTCCTATACTCTCCTCGCTCCGACCAGCTGCCCCAGCTTCGCTCCAGACCCCAAGTCCTTCCTGTCACCTTTCATTACCACATTATCCTGGAGGAGGCTCCCCGTGTAGTCGGGAAATCACCATTTGGCGGCAGCCTCCCCCCTCCGCCCTCTCCCTAAATCTCTTCGGTTATGTTGCATTGTGTGAGATGTTAAAGGCCATGCAAGACATCTCAACAACAGTTCAAAGGAGGACTGTTGCCTTGTTACCTGCTAATCCCCTTGCGTATTATAAGAGGAGATGCGAGCAAACAACAGAGCATGGTGAAGATAATAACCAGAAAAAATAGATTTGTGTTACAACACTAGATCGGTGTGAGTTTATCTGTTATTACATTTGCTATGAAAATTAACCAACTGGATAATAATAATTAAAAAAAAGACACAAACGGAAAGAGAAAAAGCTAAATTCACTGCTGCATTAAAGTGCGTCCCGCTGCACTTTTTTCTCAAGGTGTGCCGGAGGATGGCCCATGATCTGCATTGTGTTATTCCAGTTGAACAAATTGAGATGAAAATTGCGTGCAGCTGCTGACTGCAGCACAACAGGCCTAAATCATCTCAAAGTAAGCACTCTGTCTAGAGAACACCGCATGACACATCCATACTTATTTTTAGGTTATTGTATGTCTGCAAAGACAAAATGGTTGTTCAAATTGAAACTCAAACAGACAGAAGCTATAACTAGATTCCCAACTTCTTTAATACTAATTGGAAATTTTTCTGGACAATGAATTGTCTCAAAAGTTTTTGCGATAAATGATAATGTTGTTTTTGTCACCATATTCATGTAATGCAATGATAATGGCAGAATAATGTAAATACACCCTCTCAAAGATCAATAAGCTTTCGTTTCTAACAAACATCTAAAAGAAAATCTCATAATTACTTCAAAAATGTACATTTTTTGTTATATTTTTCACCCATGGAGGACGCCATTTTTTCACCGATGGGTTGATGACGCATTTTGGTCCATTCTGTACTGGAGTAAACAGTACACAGGAAAGTTAACTTTACCGGATTAGTTGTTTATCATATTGCGTTTGACTGGTGTAATTTTAGATAATGCCACACTGTGTCGCTATCAGTTGTGATAAAATAAATAAATAAAAATTAAAATTGAGGCAAATCTGGATAATTTTTGACGTGAAAGAAAGGAGAGTGCAGTGCGAGAGCTGGAGTGGAACACGACAAAAGACCTAATCTGGACCCTGGACATTTCTCCACAACACTTTGAGCCATTTATATCAGCAGAACTAATGAAGGCTCTAACAGGTGATCGTTACCTTGACGAGCTACAAATAAATGCAGTGCTGCCGCTGAGACAGACAGAACTGGGTGCTCTTTGAGATGCTAACAGGAGTTATACCGCCTGCGGTACTGACATCAGCAATCCGACCGGACCCAAGTGGGGGTTGCTGTTACCACCATGCCAGACTCTACACAGCAAAGCTGATGCCGAACCGGACACAGCGCTGCAGTCACTGGGAGAAACGTCAAAGGCAAGCAGTGCTAATGGAGCTATTACTACTGGAAATGCTAATGGAGCTAGAACACAGATACTGAATGTGAAACAACTACCAACACCAAACAAAGTTCGGACCCTAAACCGCTGTTGCCTAACTGGACACAAAGTTACAGAAGTACTTACCGGATCACACAGTCTGACCAAGAGGTAAGTGTCATTAATTGTTTTGTTTACAAAGCTCAAGGCAGCAGCAAAACACCTGCTGCTATGGCCAACTCTGTTCTCATCCTCTGTTTGCTCCGCCTCATCTTAATCTCCTCTTCTGATTTCTAAGTTCTGATCAATTTCAATGCCCTCCGGTTCAAATTAAAAAGGCTTAATAACGTTAGTCATCACTGTTTGGCTGGAGGAGCCAGGCAGTTGGACCATTACATCCAATGGACCTCTGCAAGAATGCATTGCAGAGCGAACGTAATGTTCATAAACAATCAAGCAAGATGTTGTAATTGAGTCCACAACATTTTAATTTAATAATTGTTACAAAGTAACTCAGTTAGCGGTATCGCTACACAGCCGATAGAAAAAGAGAACAAAACATCTGTTCCACAACCGTTGTCTCCTAGCAACGGCGGAGTGATATTGACCCCCTCTGCAACCATGTCAAACTGTCACACAACTAATAAATAACACACACAAAAAGAAAACACAAAACAGTATCAAACACAAAACACTATTAATTTACCTCGACTATTCCATCAAAATGGCCTGTATGCAACACACTCTCCCCCTCATTTAAAAAAAATGCTCTATGACATTTAAAAGAGCATTTAACATCACCTATTGACTCTTCTACTGAAAGAGTCAATAGGTAAGTAAAGTACTTAACATCCGTTAAGTACTTTACTTAACGGATGTTAAGTAAAGTACCCTCATATTATTGTAATAGTGTCCACCACTAACAAAGGATATTGTGACTTAGACAATAATTTGTAATTTAGATTACAAATTTCCCGTTATAAGTACTTCTATATCTGTTCAGATCGTCTCTCTAGTGTAACAGAACCTTAATTTCAGCCACAGTTCTTTTATTCTGATACCAGTCTTTTGTCTTGAAAGCACAGTCAATACATTGTCTTTGGAGAATTCATATATAGTCTTTTTCTTTTGAATGTAGTTCTTTAACCTATATACACTGTCTCTTTAACTCTGTACTTCAACACCTGGAGCTACCCAGAGTCGCCAAAGTTCTTTACCGGTTGGGATTATACTCGCTGGTAGTTCTTTAACACCTACTTCCATCATGGTTGGCTCACCCAAAGTACAATGGGTCAGCATCCTCAGACAGCAAAGTTCTCTCTTTGGGTAGCTAGATGCAGGTGGTGGGACAGCTGGATCCTCTTCTTCCTCAGAAGTTGTTTCTGCGGATGACTAAGGAAGATCCAGGTACAGCACCATATCTTGGCCTCCATCTTCTTCCTCTGGTATGTCCAATTAGCCTGAGGTTCATTCACTTTCGGTGCTTTGTCTTGGTCAGGCAGGTCTGGTGTAAATGGTTCAGCATCTGAGTTTAAGCTGACAGCTCACTGACCACTGTGCTGAGCAGGAGGAAACCGGCACACTAGCTCCATTTCCTCATCCCTTTCACTGTCTGAAGTTTCTTCTCGTTGAGAAAGATGACATGGAGAAGTATTCGACTTAGTCTTTTTAGTCCTTTTTGTCATTTTTGAGTCCATTTCTGGGTTGACGATTGGCAGACTGTCACAGGGGAGCAGAAAGTTCCTATGCAGCACATGACTTTTGCCACCTCCTTCTGGTACTACTTCATACACTGGGCTGATATCACTTCTTCTCTTTGTGATGATGTGCACTTTATCCTCCCAATAGGATCTGAGCTTACCAGGACCTCCTCCCTCTGATAAGTTGCGTACAAGAACAAGCCCCCCAGGCAGCAGGTCAGCTCCGTTAACTCTTTTGTCATATCCTTTTTTTCCTTTGTCCGATTTATGGGTGGCAGTTTTGGTTGCGATCTCGTAGGCCTGCTGCATTCTGCTTAGCCAATCTTTAACATACTCAGCATAGGTTTGCTGTGTTTCATTTGGCTGTATGTTACACAGGAGATCTATCGGCAGACATGGAGATCATCCATAAAGCAGATAATATGGAGAAAAGCCTGTGGTGTCACTGCGGGTGCAGTTATATGCGTGCAGCATCTAACATAACGGCTTTTTCCAGTCAGCCTTTTGCACACTTGTGAGCATACGGAGTATAGACAGCAGGGTGCTGTTAAATCGCTCCACTTGTCCGTTACCTTGTGGGTGGTAGCAGGTAGTGTGGGACCCTCGCACTTGGCAACACCTCTGCAATTGAGCCATCAACTGGTTTTCAAATTCCTTCCCCATGTCATGGTGGATTTTCTCTGGGGAGCCAAAGCGAAGGGCAAAGACATCAAATAGTTTTTCCTCAACTGTTTTTGCAGATTTGTTTTTTGTGGGGTAGGCCTGTGCAAAGCGAGTGTAGTGATCCATTATAACCAGAATATACTCATAACCTTGCTTACAGGTCTCTAGATGCAGAAAATCAACTGAAACCAGTTCGGATGGACGTGTTGTCACAATGGGCATCAGTGGTGCTCTGGCTGCTCTCTGTGGTCACTTTGACTTTAGACACACGCTTGGGTCACAAAATGTTCTGTGTCCTGCTGAATTCTGACCCAATAAAACCTGTCTCGAATCAGATTCAGACTACTTTTGACCCCCAGATGACCCATCTTTTTGTGCAATTCTTGAAACACTAACATGATGTTCTTTTGGCAAAACTAGCTGAGACTTATTTCCTGCTTTTCTGTGTAAGATCCCATCATCGCTGATATATAGTTTTTGCCACTGCCTCAAGAGCACCCTGACATCTGCAGGCTCGGTTTTCACCACTCCTCTGGGGGGGAATTGATCTTGGCTTTTATAACATATGACTCGCTCGATTAGAGGGTCTTTCTTTTGACTTTCTCTGATCTGTTTTAGTGTTAGTGGGGCAGGCAATGTAGGTGAAGATGCATCACTTACTAAATCCAGTGTGTTGATTTGAGCTGTGGTTATCCAGACAGATGGGGCAACTCGAAGCATAGTCACTCCCTGAATTGACACACCAATCACATCCTGAGTCCCCTCCTCTGTACATTGCTGCAATAAGTCATTTATGTTCAGTGGCATGCGAGAGAGGTCATCTGCATCTGTATTGTGTTTGCCTGGTCGACATTTAATGGTGAAATTGAAATCTGCAAGTTGGGCAACCCACCTGTGACCTGTGGCATTTAACTTGGCTGTGGTGAGAAAGTAGGTCAGTGGGTTACTATCTGTATATACAGTGAAGTGAGGTGCATGATACAGATAATCTCTGAATCTTTCACATATTGCCCACTTAAGTACTAGGAATTCCAATTTTCCTGAATGTGTGTGATAATTTTTTTCAGGTGGGGTCAGTGTTCTAGATCCGTACCCGATGACAACCATTTTGTTATGCCCACTTAAGTGCTAGGAATTCCAATTTTCCTGAATGTGTGTGATAATTTTTTTTCAGGTGGGGTCATTCTATCTCTGATATAGAACTGCTCCTGGGAAGCATCAACATGCAGAATAAATGGTTGGGTGAGATCTGGATACCCAAGGATGGGAGGCTCAGTGAGTTTGTCAGTAAGTGTGTTTATCGTCTCTTGATGGTTCTGTGTCCAATAAATGGGTGTGTTTGATGGGAGGTTACCCTTATTTCTTGCAGTGTTGATGTTCTGCCTGACCTTATGCTTTCCTTACTTATGGTGGATTTTCAGGTGGACTGACCAGAAGCTGGTACAGGGGCTCAGCTATTCTGGATAAGTTTGGTATATGTGCTCGATAATAGGAGAGAAATCCCAGCATTTTTCTCAGATCTCCTACAGTTTTGGGGGTTCTCTCCTTCAAATCTTGAACTGGTGCCACTTCTGCCAGATACATCATGTAGCCCTCACCAGAGACAAGATGCCCCAGAAATCTCACTTTTCTTTTGAATATCTCACACTTCTTTGGGCTCAACTTCACTTCTGGTATCTTTGCAACACAGTTCTCATGTGGTTGAGATGATCCTCAAAACTTGGGCTAAATTGTCATCCAGACAGGACTGGCATATCACATCCCTTAAGCCAATTAGACATTCATCCATGCTTCTTTGGAACTCTGCTGGGGCAGCACTCAAACAGAAGAAGATTCTGATCCACTGGTACAGACCAGTGGATGTTATGAAAGCAGTTAAGGGCTTACTTTTCTTATCCAGAAACCCTTGATGGTATGCCTTTCCCTGATCTAATACAGAGAAACAGGAGCTGCCAGTGAGAGAATCAAGCATGTCTTGAATCCGGGGATTGGGGTGGGGGTCAGGGACAGATTTTCTATTTAATTCTCTGTAATCACAGCACAACCTCAGAGCCCCATCTTTCTTTCTCACACACACGACTGGTGATGCATATGGAGAACGTGACTGAGTTATCCAGCCTATATTCAGTAGATTTTGAAGGTATTCTTTAACTTCCTGATGTAACGGCTTGGGAACTGGCATATATGTTTTCTTCACTGGAGTGGTGTCATGTAGAGTGATGTGAACTTTCAGGGAGGGAATTAAACCTATGTCATCTTCATCATAGGCGAATGCATGACACTCTTCTCTCAGTATCTGTCTCACAGACTGTCTTTGGCTTTCCGTTAAGTGGCTGAGGTCAACTGGAGGATCCCACTGTGTTGGCTTCTGTTTTTCTGCTTTGCTGTTGCTAATCGGGGACTGTGTTGGAGCTCGCTTTTTTCTGGGTAAAGTGTCATCTTTTTGTTTTTCACCATCAGTGATGTTCAACTGTTGTGCATTTACAGTATAAGCTGTCTTTACTGCTTCTTTACTCCAGGACTGCATGCTGGTGTAGAGTAACATTATACTTATTATTGTCATCCAGACAGGACTGGCATATTCCAACACAATTTAGTGTTGGAAATTGGGATTGATAGAATCCTGACCTTTCTGTAGGAACAGTCATGAGACCCTCAACACTGACACCTTCTGGCAGCACCGAGACCTCCGAGGGAACAAAAAGAAGGTCCTCCCCTCTGAATAGAGCTCCAATATTAACTTCAATATGGATGATGGTGATTTGCTCAGCTGCTAATTTGATTCGACTTCTCTTTGTGTGCACAAGACCTACATGAACCTGGCTATCTGATGAATTAGTTTGACCACTGTCTGTGCAGTCTGGACAGTTACAGCAAAGGCTCCACACACATTTTGGATGACTTCTAGTTTTCTGTGTTGAAGTGTGTTGTCTGTTGTTTGTGGTGGGACTGAGTATATTGTGTGGGACTTCTGAGCGTCCCGGCCCAGCAGCCCTGTCCAGTTTCCCTGCTGTCCCCTGTTCTGACGGCAGCCTTTGGCGAGGTGCCCTCTTTGACCACACTTATAACAGTGAGTGCACATCTCCCCTGACTGTGCTTTTCGACAGGCTGGGCAACCTCTGGGTCTGCTGTAGCTGCGTGTGGTGCCTCTCTCTGTCTGATGTTTCTTAATAACCTCCACTGTTTCCAACACCAGTTTCTTTAGTTCTAATATTTCAGCCTTCAGTCCTTCGATGAGTTTAGTTGTTCCTGCTTCCTGTTCTGTGTTCCGATTTTTCTTTGCCTCTCAGTACATCTTTGGTTATTACTGTGTCCCCTATCTCACCTCTGGTTGCAGCTTCTTCCATGGAAGGAGGTTGAAATTCATGTATGCCTCCTTCAGCTCTCAGTTCATTTATTTTTGGGAACCTACTCACTGCACCTTTTCTCAGTTTTTTTCTGTCTTTCTTGCTCCAAGTTTGCAGTTTCACTCACCCGCTCAATTAGGACCTCATCTGATACTGCAGGATTAGTCAGGTAAGGTTTTAGTTGGAATTTGACTGCATCGCTTAGCAGTCCTGTGTCTATGGAACGCAGAAATTTCCTTTGCATCAGTTCTGGACTGATACAAAGGAAATTCTCTTCTTTTGATTTCCAGAGCATTTTTTTCTTTCTCTTCTGTAGCTCTAAATAGGAAGTTCTGTGAGGATTCTTTTGGATCTTGTGAAATATTCATCAGCTGATGACAGAGGTCAGAGGAAGAGTCAACTTTAAAATGCCTTCTTAGGATAATTTTCAGAGTGGACAGTGTCAGTCCTCTTTTGATTTCCAGCATCTCTGTCAGGTAGAGCCCTGGGCTTATGGCCTGTATGACTGCTTCCAGGATCTCAGTCTCTGAATATCCTTTCCTCTGCCCAGATTCAATTTGGTTGATCAGGCTTGTATAGGACAATTTATTCCTCTGACTAGCTTCTCCAATCTGCCCACAAATCCGAAACTCCCGCCTGAGGGTCACTGGTACTTGAGGTGATGGAGCACACCTCAAATACCAGTGTGGTTCAGTCTCCTCCATATGCACCGTCATGCTCAGTTTCTTCTCTAAAACCCCAATTTTCTCCTCTACACGCTGTCGGGGTTTGTTATGTTCCTCCTACAATTCCTTGTACTTGACGTCTAGTGAGTTTAATTCACCTTTGTCAGCTTGTGTCTGTTCTGGTATTCTGGTGTTCTGGTATACTCCAACATCCAAGATTCCATGAAGGTGATTAAATTCTGGAAAAACTGTTGAAATGATTCAGGTTCTTCCTCATTTCTGATATCGTCCAGCCTTGTCTCTGCCAGTCTGATGAGGGAACGCCGAGTGTGGCCAGTAAACCCTCCTGAAGGTTCATCACTCTTGAGGTGTTAAAATCTAAAATTAAAATCAGCTCTGACTTCTCTAACATCAGCAGCGTTCTGCTCACTTCCGTCTTGAAGCTGCTCCCTCGTTAGTTTCTCCTCCGTCTTCGGTTCGTCTCGTTTGGATTAGTTACTTTTAGTTGAAACTCCTCCTGGCTCTGGCTCGCCAAAAAATGTAACGTTGACAAATAATCAAGCGAGATGTTGTGATCGAGTCCGCAATATTTTAATTTAATAATTGTTACAAAGTAACTCAGTTAGCGGTATCGCTACACAGCCGTTAGAAAAAAAGAACAGAACATCCGTTCCACAATCGTCGTCTCCTAACAACGGCGGAGTGATAGTGACCCCCCTCCGCAACCACGTCAAACTGCAACAGAACTAGTAAATAACACACACACAAAAAAAACACAAAACAGTATTAATTTACCTCAACTATTCCATCAAAATATCCTGTGTGCCACATGAACAACATGGCATCATTCCTGTGAAAATATTTTATTAAAATCTATAAAAACAAAATAACCTACAGTATTGTTACTGTATTGTTTTTACATCTAAGATAAATATTTCCCAAATTAGCTCTATTTTTATAACTAATCGTGGTTCCCTTTAAAATTGGAATCAGAAGACATTTTAAATATCCAAAATAAATAAAGCCCCTGAAATAAGAAATAAAATGGAAATTAAAGTTGTTCTTTTTTTCAAAAAAAGGAGGCTAGATGAGACCAATGTACCTGACTCAAGACTTTTGTCTTCCAATCTTTGACATAAAAACAATCATACAAATAAAAATGACCAAGCTTGTTTTAATTCATCCTGCGATTAACTGATTAATTGATTTATTGCAGCAGGCTTACCAACATTTTTACTGTTATTCAAGGTTATGTCAAAAATAAAAAAAGAAAACAAAATATAAAATAAAACAAGTAGAAAAGGTATGTTAATGTACAAATATAATTTTTAACTTGTTTCAAAGATGGCATGCTTCTAATCAGGTATTTTTCAGTGATAAATGTTCACTGTTCAAAAAACAGAAAAGTTTGTTATATAAATAAATATCTTAACTCTGTTGGGAATTTAACTGGAACTATGTGCTTTGATCAGATGAGACCAACAGTGTTAAAAAAAAAAGCCCCTCATGTAATTTGATGGAGCATGTGTGATGCTGTGGACCCGTTTCTCTTTTAAAAGACCAGAACATTTAGGCTGCATCATATCATGAGCTCTTTCAAAAAAAAAATTTTTCTAATATGCTATTAATCAGTTACTCAATCACATGAAAAATTGGAATGAGCTCAATAATTTCCATTCTGATTTATATTATTTTAAAGGCAATTTTGTTTAGAGACTTCATAATTGATTTTATTTATGATTTCAGTTGCATGTGATTTTCATTTCCTTCTTATTTACTGTTTTTGATTGTTGCATTTTATTTTGGATATTAAAAATGTCTTTCAGTTCAAGTGTGGGGTGTTTTATACAAAATTTGCTTATTAGTCTCTGAGAGCTTGAACTTTGTCATTATGTTAGTTGAAAATGGTCTCAAAATGACAATATTATTGTTTATCGCAGTCATTTGTGGGACAATCTATCGTCCAGCAAAATCTGTTATAGAGACAAGCTTAGCTGCGGTAATAAATTCAACACTTTTTTGAGTTTATTAATTGATTTTTATAATGGGAAAATCAGCGAAAGTTCTATAAAAAAGGGTGATCATTTAACATATCGTCATTTATTAAACATTTTCTATCATGATGAGAATTTTGATTTACTGTTGTCGCCATAAATTTCAATTAATTTATAAGAAAAGACTTACTGAAATGTTATTTTTAATATTTTCTCCACTGTTTTTTTCCACAAGCACATCATTAAATATGGGTAAATTCCAAAATTTGACTAAATGAAGTCTATGTGCAGTTTAGTGATATAGATCACACTTCTTTCAGTAAGTGATATTGTTGAAAAGAAGCATGTTTCAATAATAACATTTTTCTAGAGCATGCATTTACCTAAAAAAGAAGTAGTAGTTGTATTTAAAATCATCATTTTGTCATTATCACAATAATACCAGAAAATGTCATAATAAAACTTTAACATATTTGTCAGGCAAATGCCATTTTATAGCAGAATCAATACTGAAAGTAACTATGTGTTGATAGATAGAATTCTAAAATGCTACATATTAAATACGACTTAAAATAAATTTTACTTCCTAATTTAACACCTTGAAATTGGGCCTTTCTCTCTTTAGAGAAACTCTTGCCTTTTCTGAAACTCTGCCTTCAGTAAGTCATCACAACATGGCTCCTCTATTAACTCTTTAACAATGTTTTTACCAGCATTGCTCTTAGAAGTAGCTCCTCTAATGAGCTCAGCAGACAGCAGTTCCACCAGGTGTTTGCTATTTGCTGCTGGCTAGTCTGAAGGAGCTAAGTGGGTGAGTCACAGGGAAGCTCTGTGAGAAGGAAACTTGGAAACTGCCACTCAGAGGTGGAGCTTTGTCACTGAAGGCGCAGCTTGGTCCATTCAGGTGTTTTCCATGGCAAAATGTAGCAAAAGGTTTTCACTAAATATGTATGAGAAAATCACAGCAACACTCCAGGTATCTTTTTCATGAGGGACTAGCATGATATAGCGCTCAAAAAGGTTGATTTTTACATAATCCTGCCTCTTTAAGTCCATATTGCCCACCCCTATTTGGAATTGTATCTTGGAATCTGGAACGTTCCGCTTTGCTTGCTACTTATCTGAACTCAGATTAATGGGATGGCAAATAAAGTGTATTATGCCTCTGTGAACAGGATTTGCCCCTGTTCACAGAGGCTAGCAGTGAGCAGTGTTGTCTTCAAGGCATCTTATTCAATGCCTGAGGAAAAAGCTTACTAGCCAGACTTGCTGCTTTATAGGGCAGCAGCTCACTGAGCACATCTGAGTGTGCCTACGGGTGTGTCTGTGCGTTTGGGTGTGTTTATGTTTTATCCTCAGGACCCCCCAATTGTTGTTCATTTCCTGCACAAAGACAAAATAAGCACATAAAGGCCAAAATGTGCTCTTCCTCTGGCCTTCACCCACATCGCAGCACTTTTCCGCACAAGTGGCTAACCAAAGATAATTACACAATTAAAACAATTTTCCCCATGTATCTGTCAGCGTGATCTAATTCCCCCCAGCACCCACATTCGAATGATGCTGATGGAGTTTCTCCATTCCATCCCAAACAAATCCTTTTCTCTCATATTTGATCACAAAATGCTGGGGGGAAAAAAGAAGCGACGACCCTCAAATCTTCTGATACAACCATCTTTTTCACCCAGTTCTGACAAAAATCCAGCCTCATACAGGCTAAAAGTTGCTAAAATTAGCCGATTCTGTCCAGTTGCTGATCAGACAAAAGGACTTTGCCTGTTAGACAAACCAACACAGGGCGTGAGGAGAAAAGGGAGGATTTAAACAAACCTTGACCTGGATATCCTGCACCTCTGTCCCCCATGTGTGGACAAGGAACACAGATTTAGAACCACTCCCACACAAGTTCAAGGGAAATGCTTGCTTCTCTCACTCTTTTGTCTCGACAAAAACGACAGCAGAAGAGGGTTTTTATGATTATGAGCCGACCTGATGAGTGGAAATGCGTATCCATTAGATATGAGTCTGCCTATAGAATGGGGTTTTGGTATTCAACCGCGAGCCAGTGCCTGATCAGCAGAGACAGAGAGAGAGAGAGAAGCAAGCTACTGCCTTTCACAGCCAGCGGATCTCGGACTCAGGCCGTTGGCCACAGAGCCCACAAATGAGGCGTTAAGTGTAGTAGCAGAGCGGCAGAGCAGAGGGAGCACAGAGTGGTGACCCTTTTCTCATCTGCACTTGAGTCAGCTTCCCTTCCCTCCTATCACGATTGCTGGCACTCCTACAGAAGCAAGAATGTACACAACAAGCTGCACCAGCTCACTACTGTCTCCACTGGAACAGCTGCTGAATGGAGCGGTGTTTCAGAGAGGAGGAGGGCTGCTGAAAGATGACTCCTGGTTTCCACATAAGAATTTATGATGTTAAATTCAAATTCAAAAATACTTTATTTAATTTCTGAAGGGAAATTAAGTGTTGTTGCAACTCACATCAATTCAATGGTCACGACTATGGTACGATTTCGCCCGCAATCGGCAAGTTGTTGGTTTGATCCTTCCTCTGTTGTGTCCTTGGGCAAGACTGCATGTGTGAATGGGTGGATGACTGTATGTATGTATATAAGGGATACTCTGATCAGGTTTTTTGCTGCCAATTCTGATACCGATCATCCATGAGGCCGTTCTCTGCCGATCACCGATCCTTGCCAATCGCCTGGAATGGCTGTTAATTTTTGCTTTAGGTATAAATATGTTATCTTGCAAAATGGAAAAATTATCTGGCAATAAATTCACCTAATTTGGACAATACATATCTAAAATCTTTTATTTTAAGTTACATACTGCACCTTTAAGCAGCTGTTCAGTGTGAGAGTTCACTGTTGGATGGAGATGGTGTGGCGCTACATCTGTGAAATATTACCACCAGTAGCACGTAGAGGCAGTCCAAGAGCAAAAGCAAAACCAGCGTCTTACATCGCCAGCTCGAAGACTTGAATTATTTTTCAGGTTATTTGTTTAGGCTTCTGACCGTGATGCTAATCCGGGTGAGTGTTCGTATTTGTGCGCTGCTTTATCTGCTATCTGGCCGCTCCGGTTGTCCTTTTTTTCCCTGCATTGAGGTTCGATATAGCCAAACTCCATCGAGTGTTTGTTTTTTAAGCACCATATTAGATCCGTAGTGTTGATGCCTTTTGACGAGCTTCACCCGCCCAAGGTAATTTTCCGCCACAACATGAAATCGTCCCCATTCACTCTGACCGTTAAAGTGCCACAGAACAGGATTTGTTGCTGCACGCTTGGACAGTGTGAAGGAAAGAGGAGATCAGCTGCACACACAGGCTGCAAAAAGAGATAAACGTAATCGGTCTTGGTGATCGGCAACAAGACATGGTGATCACTGATCATACACTTTCTCACGAAAATCAGCCTATTATGATCGGTGGCCGATCGATCGGCACACCTCTGATAAATATATATATGAAATTAACAAAATTAAAAAGCCTTTGATATAAAGAAAGATATGGACGGACAGATGGATGTATGAACAGATGGACAAATATGGACGAATAAATGAATGGTATCTAAGATAACCTGTAGCTAAGACAACCTTTAGCTAAGGTAACATCTCACTAAAATAGCATGTAGCTGGTGTTCTGCGGTGGCGTAGGGGTTAAGTACAACCCACATAAGGAGGCCTTGGTCCTTGACGCGGCTGTCGCAGATTCGATTCCCGGCATTGTGACCTTTGCTACATGTCTTCCCCCTTCTCTCATTACCCACTTTTCTGTCAAGTCACTATCAAATAAAGGCCACTAGAGCCAATAAAACCTTTTTTAAAAAAACAGGCAGCATGTACTAAAGTCTCTGTCATCTAAGATGAACTCA
Organism: Girardinus metallicus; assembly: GCA_903067095.1. NCBI lineage: Eukaryota > Metazoa > Chordata > Actinopteri > Cyprinodontiformes > Poeciliidae > Girardinus > Girardinus metallicus. The sequence continues at coordinate 37,698 of CAEGAE010045843.1, forward strand.
ACTCCATGGTGTGTAAATGAATTGTTCATTCCCAGTCAAAGCAGACTGGAGGTCTGACTAGAGCGACACAGTTAGAGAACACAACCTGACACAGAGATTTGAAAACAGAGTGATGCCAGCGCCCTGCTGGGACGGTTTCATCACCGCACTTGACCCCCCCTGCTGCTGGGCAAGGCAGAAAATGGGGATACGAGGGGGTGGAGATATACTCCTCTTCACAGTCAGAGATTTAATTGCACACAGATTCCATTACCTCTGCACAAATGTCACATTCTCTTCTGATCAGGGGGCACAGAAGCCACTGGCAGCACTGCTGGCAAGCAGTCAGGCTATAGAGTAGAAAGGGCTCAGCCAATCAGGGCTCTCTGTACCAACAGAGGTGAGCAGAAGGACAGCTTTGGTAATGTACGGCAAATATATTTATAAGAGATAAAGAAGAGTCAAAGTCTCAAAACAGCTGATGGGCAATACCTTCTACAAATGCAGTAATAATATCTTAAATTTCTTAATCTGGCATAAAGATAGCTGATCAAGGCAGACAGTGATAAACCGCTGTACATAACCAGAGAAAGCTTAGTGGGTGAAGTGACACATACATTACTTGAGTTGAGTAGATTGGCACTCCATTACTCCAATCACTGTTCAGCTCACAGTCTTCAGGGGCGGGGCCACGGAGGTTTCACAGAGGACACAGGCACCGAAAGAGAGAGAGATAGTGAGAGAGAAAGAGAAGAAACGGGAAAGATACAACAATTACAAACAGGAAGTGAAGGGCGGGGAAAGCCCCTACCATGGTCCACCGAGCCCACATGTACAGAAACATCAAAAGCGTACAAAAGCAAACGTGATCTTCGTCACCCACAAGAGTTTAATATGTTATGACACACTGATTCCTTTGGAATCTCCTGGCCTACATGCATGTAAAGTTATCTTGTTTTTAATATTTAAGCAGGTAAAACATGCAGTCACCAGATAAAAAAAAAAAAACAGTAGCATGGCTTCTGTCAAAACTACGCTACAAATATGTGAAAAATGCCAAACAACTTTGAAGAGCTATTTTCAATCTAAGCTTTGTGCATTCTAATATTAAAATCAGAAAAAAATTAGATTTTTGGGTTAGACTCTTAGAGTAAGAGTCGCTTTGGCTATTTATTCATTTAATATCAAACAGACTATATTGTTATGTATTCACAGATTGTTGTTCTATTCTATTTTTTTTTTTGTTTTGTGCAATAGTGGGGAATGTGATGAAAGTTGTGACATTTAAGCACAGAAATGGAAATACTTGAAATTTAAAAAATACATTCATGAGAAAATACTTTTAAAATATTAACAATCAGGATTTCCTGATTTTTCCCTTACTCTTGGGAAAACACACAGAATGAATCATATTGAAAACAGCACAACATTCAGTTGGAGTTGAGAAAAATTTTAAATCAAAGCGGCACAAGTTAACTTTATTACAGGACAGAGCTTCAAAATTAATTAATATTTTAGTATGGTGGTATACTCTCTAAATGAAAGATGATGAATAAAGCCACCTTTATTTTGAGTACAGTTATTTACAAAGGTCATTAAAGGTGCAGTCTTTCTGAAACTCCACCTTTAGGAAGTCATCACAACATGGCTCCTCGATTAACGTTTTTACTAATGTTTCACTGAGAAGTAGCTCTTAAAATGAGCTCAACAGATGCACAGTTCCATCAAGTGTCTGCTAATTGCTGCTAGCTAGTACTGTTACTAGCCAGCAGCAATTATCAGGAGAGGCTGCTCTGTGAGGCAAAAGCTTGGAAACTGAAGTTCTGAGAAGGACCTTCATCCCTGAAAGTGGAGCGAGGTTTACCCAACCGTTTTGCTTGACTGAATGGTTGCCACAGGAGATTAATGGATTTCTCAAACCTTTTAATCTCAAATCAAGGTAACACTCCAGACATGTTTTTGATCAAGGAATAGAATTTTAACATGACATAAAACTCAAAAAAGTCCACTTTACATATCACTGTCCCTTTACAATAAAAAGAAATCTTGAATTTAAAATTGTATTTTTGGTCTACTTTCCAGTGCAAATATTTTAGTACACTTGAAAAAGGATAAAACTAAGTTACAAGTAACTTTTGGAAAAATATAGATTATTTTAAGTCAGTAATTCTATAATATTGATAAAAAAGTACTAGTTCTACTGGCGAATTATTTCACTTGTAACCTGGGAAAAAAAAAAAGGTTTGTTTAAGTGAAATAATCTGACAGTGAAACTAGTACTTACCCAATGGGCCAGCAAACAAAATTATCATGGCGCTTGGTAAACAGGCTTTACAAATAGCCTCCACCTTAATAACAAACCTCATATTTTATCATGTGACATGGCTTCTCCTTACAGAAATGAGCAATGCACCTTGTTATGAAATGTCTGAGAAAAGCCAGACAAACAAGCTTGTGAGAAAGCTCAAAAGCAGTCATTTGTGGCCTGGTAAACAAGCGGAAAGATGTTAATGATTTCCTTGTACAATTCACATTATGCAAAAGAGGAGGAATGGATGTGTTCTGGTTTTGTCCCTGTCCCAGGAGAAATGTGTGGCTTGTTGCTCCTCTGAGATAGGTGCATACAACTTTGCTGTTTAATGTGGTTGTGTTTGGAACAGAGCAGCACGACAATTTAGCTCCCAGTTAATTGGGCTGTATAATTAAAAAAAAGTGTCAAAAAACAAAATCTATAACTCCACTTCAAAGTTAGGCCGAGCAGCTTGGCGGGCCAGACAAAACAAACCGCAACCGCGACGTCCCAACTTCTCATAACTCAAACGGGATGAAATTCAGCTAACCCCCATTAGCATAGTCGTTGCTTTAACAGCCTGTCCACATTCCTGGGCCCTCTGTTGGCCTCAGATGAGACCCTTCTGATTACTCACTGTTGCCTGCCCAAAAATATGCTGATCTGAACAGAGAGCCCCTCTCAACATGGATTTATTTTGTCAAAGCGGCAGCAGAAAGGCATCTGCTGCATAACTCAAATGTTTTACTAAGGAGATATCAAGGGGCAACATGGGCTTTAATGTTAACTCTGGAGTTTGGAACTTAATTGCAGATTAACAAGCGTTTGAACGTGGAAAAGTGGCTTATCTGGTGCTATTTGTCAATAAAAACACTGCATAAAACCTAAAATGCTACCTTTGACAGTAAAGTACACCCATTTTGTGGCCCTTCTTGGCATGCCAGCTGCTCGCTCATTCCTTCTTTGGGTAACATGTGTTTGTAATTTTGCTCTCTCACTTAAATTAAAAAAAAAGTGGCTTTTGCGGAGGAACTCTTCATCCAGTAACTTTACGACTCATGTTAACTGCAGCTCATTTGTGAGTTCTGAAATAAACGAGGGGATCCAGTAATATCCAGCTTAGGGTCGGTGTCCCCAAAGGTGCAAATGATGGTGTCGACAAAGCAAATAAGCACGGTTCACCTGCTGCGTCTCATATCTGCAAATGGAAATAACTGTGGCAAATCAACAACTCTCCTCCCAGTCAGGCTGTTAAAACTAACTGAATGTCAAATATGAACAAGGATGGAGATTAAAATGTTCCACTATCTTCAGGGACTGACAAGCATAGCAACAACAGTATTTGGATGGATACTTCAAAGGTTCAGGGCTGCGCAGTGGCGTATTGGGTAGCACTGTTGTCTTGCAGCAAAAATGTCCTGGTTTTGATTCCTGGCCCGGGTTGTTGGAGTGCATGGAGTTTGAATGTTCTCCCTGTACATGCATGGGTTCTCTCCGTGTACTCTGGCTTCCTCCCATAGTCCAAAAACATGACTGTCAGGTTAATTGGTCTCTCTAAGATATAACCCATTTCAACCTTTAGAAGGGCAGTATTATGTGATTTTCAGGCACATTTTATAGCTCAATCAAGTAACTATGTTACCTTTGGTTGTTCTAATAATTGATGGTTCCTACGGCTAGATAATTAACACACTGAAATGGGGCATCTGTCTGTTTTAAAAACTCCTGCTCTTTCTGAAAGCCTGCCATCAGGAAGTAATCATAAATTGGCTCCTTATTAACCCTTTAAAAATGTTTTTACCAGTGTTTCACTGAGAAGTAGCTCCTGTTAGCATCCACTGGGAAGCTCAGTGGATGCTAATTGCTGCTGGCTAGTCTAAAGGAGCTGAGTGGGGGGGTGGGGGGGAAGCTTCCTGAGACAGATGTTAGAAACAGGTACAATTATCCCAGTAGCCGTTAGGGGGTAGAAAACCTTAGTTTTTTTCTTAAGATGAAATACATATTTTGGTGTATATCTTTTGTCCAATTAGTAAAATAGAATTGATTATTGTTGTTTAAATTTGGTTAAAGAAACTTTACATCATTGTATATTTATGGCAATGGCAGCGGAAGAAAGGGAACAAAGCTGTTCAGTCCATATTGGCCACGCCTCCAAATATTGAACAATTGAAAGTTGGAGCAAGAGGAATATTTAAGGCATTTATAAGCCGGCGAACATGTTATGCCCCATACTCACTACAGGGTTGTTAGCAGTCCACACAATTTCTGGTAAGCATTCACCTAGCTAGCGCATTACGTGTGTCACAGCTAAACGTTAGCTTTTGGGTAAAGTCAGATTCAAACGATTAAAACTTCAAGAAAGTCCACTCCTCCAGGAAGCAATCATTTCTCAATAGTTGAGGGTCCACCTCCTCGGTATGAAGCAAAGTGCAAAGCACAGAACAAGGCGCTGGTTTTTACCAAGCTTGGTCCTTCAAGAGTTGTAACAAGATTACGCATTAATTATATCATTCATCACTTATTGTGATAAGTTTCTTATGATGAGAATTTGGATTTATCATTTTCACAATAAATTCCAATTAATGACATAAAAAAATGGTATTGTCGGAATTGTTATTTTTTAATTTTCTCCATTGTTTGTTCAATGAGTGTATCAATAATGTGAAAAGCACTTACTGTATCCAAGTTCAGTGATACAAATCACACTTCAATAAAATATTTTCAGATTGGATTGAATTGAATTATATTAGAAGACTAGGCATTTCTTTCTGAATTCCAGTCTGAATCGCAGCAATTGCATTGAGTTCTTTTAACTCAAAATAATGTTTTTAGTGAAGAGCGTTAGCCGTCTATGACAGTAAGACGCTGCTGGAGTTAGTCCAGTGATCTAGCTCAGCAAAGAGAGTGTCCACAACACACTGTATTCGATCAATGGCTTGACCCTCCAAGTCGCTGCTTCCAGTACCTCATCCAATAAGAGCCAATCTTTGGGAACACCCCCCCATCTGACCCATGCTGCTAGGGGGACAATTACAAGAGAGTGGTCTTTCAGGACCGACCGCCCACTTGACCCAGCAGACTAAAGACGTGGAGGAGATCTACATGATTTAAACTCCTCCCTAAGATGTGCTGACAAGGTTACAGGGTCATTGCAGACATTAACAGGTCAGTGTGTGGCCCACTTGGGAACAATTACTCCCAGTCACAGCTAAGTGGACACTTGATTGAATACGACGGAGGCAGGACACACTTCCCACAGATAACAATCTCTGAAGCCATTTAGGATAAAAAGCTCTTGTGATCCAGCCTTTATGAGCAAAATTCATCTTCCCTTTTCCCTTTTAAAAGAATGCGAGAGTGTGATAGAGTGGCACTCTTTTGGGAGAGATGAGTTGCTCAAAGCATTTACCCTTTTCTGGTTATGACAGAGAAACGATTACAAGGTGACTGGGAGAAAAAGCACTAAACAATGCGATTTTCATTTTTCATTGATGGAGAAAACAGACATGGTTTATCTCACATTTTTGACCTGCACAAGAATCACTTTTCACCATCAGCTAAATTAGCCAACTAGAGATAACGACATGAGCTGCAACTCATGTCGTTATCATCCACCACATATTTTATCAATATGTTTAGATCGCAACTATAATGCAATTTTACTCATCATTCGCAAAATTTTGTACACACTTGCAGTTTTCACTTGTCATCGTAACTTTTCCAAAAATCTGACCAATGACATAGTGGTAGGCAATAGAATCTTATCACAATACTTAATAGTACTATTGTGATAGCAATAACTATAATAAGAATAAAAAGTGTTTATTACTTCTTTTTAAGGTAACTGCATGGCACAGCATTCACAGCGCCAGAAACATAACATGCTGCACTTGAAAAATATTTCTGTTTGAAATGAGCTTGTTCAGGAGGCCATAAACAAAGACGTGTGATTTATATCACTAAACTGCACATAGAGACTTCATGTAATCATATTTTTTTAAACTTACTGATATTTAATGATGCTCTCCTAGGGAAAAAAATGGGAGAAAATGGTACAATTAGCATTTTAGTCAGTTTTTTTTTTTTTACATAAAACTAAAATTTATTGTGATGACAATAAATCAAAGTTATCATGACAAAGAAATTTTCATGATGAATGATATACAATATGATAAATGTCCAGCCCAACTGTTTCTGTATTTCCAACTTCTCTGACCAATCACTGCAGCTCTGCCTAATTTTGACTTCACAATTATTAATGGAAATTCATTAATAATTGAATTATTAATAAATTCAATTATTCTCATTATTATTTGGAGATAATAATTCTCCAAATAATAATTCCTATTATTATTTAGAGATAATTATTATCATTATTATTTGGAGATAAAAATGAGAGATTATATCCAAATAATCTCTCATTATTTGGAGATTTTGTGCGGACTTGCTATTGTCAACAGTCATTGCAACTTTTCTGAAAATTACTTGAGAGTTTTCTGTACCTCTGAATATTTTGCAAATTGGCTGAATTCTGATCACACAACTATTAATGCAAATTCACTCATTCTTCACAAATTTTGTGGCAATTTTCACCAGTCATTGCACCTTTTTTTTTTGCAAATCTAACCAATCGCGTTACCTTTTCTGTGTTTCCATCTTTTCTGGCCAGCCACTGCAACTTCGGTTGAATTTTGATCAGTCTCCCCCCCCTCTTCTAATTTAATTTCCTGTTTCACAATGCCTCTTGAAAGCATGTGTGAAGCTAAACGGCAATATTTACCTATTTTTCCGTCTTTTCAGACCAATCAGTGAAACTCTGCTGAATTTTGACCACGGAACTATTAACATAAATTCACTCATTATTCGCAAGTTTTGTGCAGAGTTGGAATTTTCACAAATCACCACAACTTTTCTGCTAATCTAACCAATCGCCTTGGCATTTCTTCTGACCAATCACTGCGACTCAGCTGTATTTTCCAATCTCTTGAACGCTCTTCTAATTTAGTCCCTTCTAGTTACCATTTAGCATGTGTGACGCTAAATGGTAGAATTTACCTTATTCTTATTCTCTCTTATTTTTATTTTTTTTGCAAAAACCATGGCATGGGTATAACTTTCTGAAGGACTGGTGTAGACATGCCCCCACCAACTTTGGCCTGACAGCCACAGTGTCCAGCAATATTGTCCTTTATGTGCCTGCATCTATTTGTGGACAGTAACTCGACAGCAGCTGCGTGCTCTGTTGAAAGCATTTACAGCCAGTGCATCACTGTTTTTTAGAATTCCTTTGTACAACGTCAAAGGCAGGTCCTCTCAATGATCTACATTAGTGGATTGGACATCACGTGACTTGGTGTGCACCACATGTACCATTGCCTTGGTTGAGTTGGGAATATCAGTGGTTGGGAAAATTACACAATCGCGCAAAGAATCTGAAAAAGGGACGCAATGTTTTGCTATTATTGATCAATGGTACGACAGCAAGACAAAAAGTTCCAAGGGAATCACATTTCACAGGTCAGTAAAGTTTTAATTTGAAAAAAAAAAATACTAAGAAAGTGGGGAATAGGTTAGTTATGCTATTGCTTGACTTTGACAACCTTAATATATGTAACTTTTCTGCGCAATTTGGTGTGTTTCAGTTCAGTTAACACAAAAATAAGGTGACCCACCCATCTACTTTCTGACAGATAATCAGTAGAGCAGGTGTTTTAGTTAGCTAATCAATAACCACCAGTGTTTAAGCTATTACTTCTTAATTATCACAAAATAAACATCAAGAATGAAAATTCAAAAAACACAAAACTGTAATGGTCTGAATGTTCTGTTTGGTGTTTTTATGTACGTTTTTCTGTGGGAAATGTTTTTCTGTTTTTTGATATTAATTCCTAATGCACTTGGGCGTAATCTTTGCTCTGTCGGCTGTTTGTTGGTTGCCAAAGCAACAGATGATGATAGACTGAGGGGAAAAAAAGAACACAACTGGTTGTAAATTATTCTTCACCTGTTTTTCTATGTTTTTTTCCTCTGGACTAATTGCATCATTCCATGTTTGTAGAACTTGGCGATATTCAAAGGAATAATCAAATAGGATGAAATATTTTATAAAGCATAGGAGCCAAAGTTTATTCAATTTTAAACCATGCTTCCTACAGTGGCAACTAGGTAAAATTAAATTATTGGCCAATATAAAAGATAAATTCACTTAGTCCTGTCTTGCATCTTGACAGAACTGACAGAAAAAAAAACTGTTTATAGATCTGTATCCAGAGAGATATCGATATTTATATACATATCCAAACATCGGAACTTTTTTCAGCTTTAATTTAAGCCACATTTTATAGAAATTGGAAAACAAATATGGGGGCTACAACCACTTTTTGTGAGAAATTCCTGCTCACACTGCATTGGAACACTATGGGTTTGTGGACATGACTAAATCCTTAGTAATGGCGTCTGCACGTCACAAGCTGTAGCGGCTAATGGGTGATGTCCAATCTAGTATGTAATATATATCGATGGTCACTCGGCTCCCTAATTGCCACAACCAGCCCAAATAAATCCCACTGAAAATCTTGACATGAGCAGATGTCAAGATTTGAAAGATGTGACTTTGAAATACACTAGATGTTAGTACACACAGAGTAGCAGGGACAGCTACAGAACCGCAGGTGAGACAGAAAAAGCTATATAAAATTAATTAAAGCCTATCTTATTGTATAATTTTACAGTTAAAATATGGTTACTGTATTAAAAACATCATATCTCATCTGCAACATGTAATTCAACAGGGCACAGCTTTATGCCAGCCAATTCAGTTGACAGCTGTGGAGTGAGACTCACAAATGACACACAAAAACACAAAGTTTGCACTGAATTTGGCCTATGCAGAAGTTGTTTATTCTGTATTTTGAATTCTGGTTGACAATTTGATTGTTACCGAATCTAATGTTGTTCTTGTAATGAGCACTTGATAAAAATCAGGCAATAAAATGCAACTATATTGTTGTGATAATTCTTCACAAAAAATATTACTGAATTTTGTAACTGCTTTCTGTTGTAGGTAAGCATTGAGCAATGTTTGCCTACAGAGCAATACACTCATACCATAAAATAAATATGACTGAGAAGTTATTTTTTAGCAATTCCATCACCAAGTGAAAGACATTATACAGATTAAATGGATGACAGATATATTATAATCTTTATATCCATTAATATGTTTAATGCCTGCTAAAAGGTTATTTTCAAAAAGTACTTTTAGGGTGTTTTCAGACCTGACAGTGCAGTAGACTCGGTTTGATTGGGGACCAAAATTGCAACGTTTGTTAGATTTTCAGCTGCTGTGGTTTGCACTCACACTGCACTTTGTTAAACGATCCAAACTAACAGAAAAACCTGTTCCCCGTAGTCGCATAACTGTGGGTCCATAGCCCTCTTTCTCACAATGCATCCCCACCAACTTGTAATACAAAGTTACACACTTATACCACGGTGAGACGTTTTATAGGATTTGTTAACACAGCTTATTCAGTTCACGGTAACTTGAATAATCAATATGAAATCATTCTTTTGCACTTTGGCAGCACCTCAGTACATGATTGTATTTGAGTTAAGGGTACCATTTCTAGGAGGTAGTTGAAAATGTTATTTTAACTATAAATATTAACCATGTTACAAAATTCTGTCTTTTTTAGGAAGGTTATGTGCAGCAATTTTAACTTCAACTGAAAAAAAAAGTAAAACTTTGGTCTCAACTTTTTGAAAATGGTGCCGCATTTTAGGTCGCAGCAATCACAAAAACACATCATAAGATCTTGGAGGAACTGATAAATATTTCCTTCCTGATTAACTGAGTGGGTGCTGGATTTTTGTGTGTGTGCGTGTGTGTGTGTGTGTTTAACCCTTGACCTACTGACAGTCTGACCTATCTCCCACCACATTGACTAAAAGTTTGCCTGGAACATCTGGTGTCTTATGCATCCATGCAGTAACAAAAACAAATACTTAGCGTGTTTCATCATAATGTGTGGGTTTGACATGTACTGTACAGGGGAGGGAAAAAACTAAGCAGATGTTTTTTGGGTAGCTACTGCGTATAAAATAACAGCTTTATATATAATGGTCAATCTTGTCCCATAGTCTCCACGTAGACAAACAGGTCTCATCAGTTTGCCAGTACATTTACCCTGTATTTGCATAAGCAGAGTGATGTTTGCAGCATTGTTTCCTGTTCCGTTTGGGGTTTCTTTGTTTTTTTTTGTTTTTTTTTTACATGGGCTTTGTTTGTTTATTTTTGTACATAAAAAAAAAATCAGTCCGACATTCTGCTGTTGTGGTTGATGCTGCAGCTGTTGGTTGTTAGTGACTGGAAGATGACACAGTTCACAACTTCTCCAGAAAACAGAGCGCCTAAACACAGCTGCAGAGAGGAGAGAGGAGGATTTCACTCCTCTTTTTTTTTAAATGAGTAGATAAACAAATCAGTCCACTGATAAACCGATATCACTCCAGAGGCTCTGTTCATTACTTTTCCACTTTTTTTTCTAAGAGAAAGCCAGGATGTTAAACCTCAGCTGCATAAAATGAAAATAAACAAATACATTAAAAGGGAAACAAGTTGGAATATCTCTGTTTCTTTTCAAGCAGACGTCTGTTTCGGTTAGGGCAGCCTGATATTGGGAAAACATGCCATATTACTGCAGTGATGATTACGATTACCTCATATTTTCCCCTCTCTTCTCTTTCTTTTCCATCATTATGATTTCCTTTCCATTCCCCACAAGGTTCAGCATCTCAGTTACTATGATCTACATCAGGTAAGGGGATAAACGGCTGTGGAGCTCAAGCCAACTGTCCAGACAACATGCTAAGAAAATATATTTTTCTCGGGGTGAACAGATAAATCTCCCCCGATTTCCTTAATTTTGGGAGATTGTCGATCGGCCAATACATGAGAAACCAATCTTTCCCACCAATTTTATCTACCTCTTCAAAGGTCTACAAACCCACCACTTTCCCCTTTTCCTCTGCGGTGAGAGAGGGATAACTGACAGACCACCAGGTCACACCACTGTTGATAACTTAGCAAGTTTGCTCCATTATATAATGACTTTTCAGACAAAAAAAAAAAAAATGGTATCGGCCAAAATCGGAATCGAAATGTCAAGCTTTTAAGTGACCTTACAGAAAACTGCACTAGGTGCACTGCTTTGATGTCCAATTAAACAAATTTTAGTACCACACTAAAATAACCAGAGTAAGGTAGTTTTTCAAAGCAGTCCAACATAACATTGCAAAATATGAAAAACCTGAAATTAAAGTAGATGATTTTATATATTATCATTTTAAAAATTGGATTAAAGTCTGCAAGAGACCCATAATAGCTGCCACCTTTACTCTCCAGCTTCGTTTTACCTATGGGGGTCCCAGGTGAATGTCCTCTGGGACCCATTTTGATCAAGCAGGTAAAACTTCAGCCACAACCATTGCTAGGTTCTCCAGTCATCAAAAAATGAATGTACAAAACATACAATGAGGATATCAAGATGTTAACCACATGAAATCACATTTACCGCCCCAGCATATCAGCCGCCTTACATCTGTTTACACCAAACAAATCTCCCAGTGCATCGCACATGGCGCAGAATCCATAAGCAGACAATAAACACGTTGTAATTATGAACGCCAGCTCTTTAATTACTTGTGTCATTTGGGGATGGCCAGAGCTTGCTAATTGTCAGAGCGATGGTGAAAGGACTCGGGGAGAAATGGAAGGAGAGCCTCAGGGCCCCCGTCAAAAAAAAAAAAAAAAACAAAGAATGTATTCCCCCGTCTCCAAGTGTGTTAGAAGAGGCAGAAAATTCAACTGGCATGACTCCAACAAGAACAACCCAAACAGCCTTAATCAGCAGGGATAAACGCCATGCAAATAATTTACACTAGCACACGAAAAAAAAAAAAAGAGTAAAAACATTGGAAGTCTACACCGTGTTCCAAATTATTATGCAAATTGGATTTAAGTGTCATAAAAATAAAAAATTTTTGTTGTGCTATTAAATTCATAGATGGTATTGTGTGTCAGGGCTCTTTGAATCACTATAATTCATTTCAGAGTTCTGGGTTGATCAGTTTGTCTGTGAGCTCAATTAAAGGAAATCTTAAGAAGGATGTTCCACATTATTAAGGAGGCCTCAGGTTTCAAGCAATATGGGAAAGAGAAAGAATCTCTGCTGATGAAGATCATCAGATAGTGTAGAGCCATATGACAAGATATGAAAACATTAGATATTTAACAAAAACTGAAGAACTATCATCATACTGTGAAGAGATTTGTGGCTGATTCAGAACAAAGATGGTTTGTGCAGATCAAGGCATAATGAGGAAGGTTTCTGTTAGACACATTCATGATTAAGAGAGCAGCTGCTAAAATGGCCTTACAAAGCAGCAAACAGTCATTTGAAGCTGCTGGAGCCTCTGGAGCCTCCAGGTGGAGGATCCTCCAGAGGCTTGTTGTGCATCAACCTACTATGGGCCACTAACCAGAGCTCACAAGCAGAAACGGTGGCAGTGGGCCCAGCCGGACATGAAGATTCATTTTCAAACAGACTTGTTCACTGATGACTGCTGTGCAACCCTGGATGGTCCAGATGGACGCAGTAGTGGATTGGTGGTGGATGGCCACCACGTCCCAACACGGCTGTGACGTCAGCCAGGAGGTGGTGTAGTCATTAGGAGGTGGTGTAGTCATTAGGAGGTGGTGGAGACATTAGGAGGTGGTGGAGTCATTAGGAGGTGGTGGAGTCATGCTTTGGGCCGAAATCATGGAGAGAGAATCATTGGT
>CAEGAE010045847.1:0-11539 GCA_903067095.1 Girardinus metallicus
AGAGACCAATTAACCTGACAGTCATGTTTTTGGACTGTGAGAGGAAGCCGGAGTACCACAGGGAGAACATGCAAGCTCCATGCATTCCCGGGCCAGAAATCGAACCCAGAACCTTCTTGCTGCAAGGCAACAGTGCTACCAACTGTGGACTGTGTGTAAGCACACAATCCACCGCAAATTCTTGATGGTGTTAAATTTAAAAGGAGTGTAACCTAAGATTATGTGACGCATAATGGAAAGCCAGATATCCCGTTCTAAGCACAATGACGGGCTGGAGAAAAGTAAGAAATAACCAGTGTTTGTTTTTTTCTACGATGGGTCTCTGTAAAAACAGGCTAGTAAAACATAGACTGAATGAAGAAAGGATCCATGCTGTCAGTAGCTAGAAATGGCTCATTCTGAGGAAAAGGTTCATTAAACGATTTTATTTCTAGTTGATTTTACTCTAAAATAAACCCAAAGCTGCCTGTTGACTATTGTTTTTCAGAGGACACCTGCTATGAATTTGAATAAGGAGCTCACTTTTTTTTCCCACATGTAGTGAAGTAACTGCAAACTGAATTGTACATTTGCTCACAGTGCTGGTGAAAGGGGTGACATTTAAATGGCAACAACACCTAATTTGTAAATGCATTCACATAGTTTGAAATGGGCTTAATTGCCTACATTTAATAACCCTCTTGACACCAAGTCTAAGGCTACAGATGGTGCAATTTCAGTGAGTTTCTCTCATTTCCCTGCTGACACGGTAGTCTCTGAAAGAAAGAACATATTCAGAGTTTAACATCTGTATCTTTATGCCCCATAATGAGTAGGATATAATTTTGAAATCTTACACTGGCACCAAGCCACCATAAATGAATCGCATTTCCTACTCAATCTTTAATATTTTGTCATTTAGTCTACTCTGAATGTCTACAGAAGGGCGTCAAATAATCTTAAACAATTAAGAAAATGAGGCAGTAATTTTAATACGGTAAATGTTAATAATGTCAGATACATTCATGGTGGAAAAACTGCTGTTTAAGATTTAAGATGGTACAAATAATACATTTGATGATGTGCAAATGTGACCATGGGCACAGAAGCAGGGGTTTTAACAACTGTTTGTTGATACAATTCGAAGAGGGAAAGACGTCAGCAATAATAGTCACAAAATGTTTTGTACAGTTAGATTATTCTCAAAAGGACAACATTTAGGTCATTTACAATGCCTATAAAAAGTAGCAACGTCCTTTAAGGTCTAACCTATTTTAATGCTTTAAAAATCAGTCATAATCCAAAGTAAATGAAAACTGATTTCCACAAATTGACAAAAATGTAAAACATAAGTGACTCCATAGATATTCACCCTGTTCAAGTCAGTATTTAGTAGATGCACCTTTTGTTGCAACGCCAACATGGAGTCTATGTGGATAGGTCTAAATCAGGCTGACTGGAGGTCGTCCAGCCTGACCCGACTGGCTTGCTATATTATTATTTGAGTGTTTGCAGTGCTGCATTGAATAACATGAACCAGGAAATTCTGTCTCTCACAATGAGACTCTACTTGTCTAAATAGAATAGTGGAATTGCAAATGGGGAAAATATTTGGTATCAAAAGTGATACCAAAATATTTTGTCCAAATTTATGGCAAATGAAGACTGGTTTGATGTGATTGTATGACTGCGTAGCGTAAACTGTTTTCAAGGATTCATGTTTTAGTATGGAAGCATATCTTAAAGGGTGCATGTTTCATGAAAGAAAGTGGTGGAGTTGTCTCTCTACTACTTTCCTAAATACCACTCTTGAGATTGATTGAGTTGTTAAATAAGGAAATGTTCTTGTTTCTTTTAAACCCTTAATTCAAATATTGATACCACAAAAATGAGCTGCTTTGGAAAATCCTTTATAAAAACTTCACACCCTATAGCTTTGTTTATTGTAACAAATTGGTTTCCTACTCAGTGTTTACATTTAGAAAGCTTTTCATACCTTGCAAGTTTTTAAAGATGAATATGACAAATGTCTCCTGACATTTTGGCAATGAGTTCCTGCCCTTCTGATTTTGTGAGCCAGCCAACATAATTGAGATGCCTGAAAGCTACTCTCGTTATAAGAGCTCCTGCAGTGATTCTATGTTTTACTCTAAAATGTACACATGGAAGACCATTTTCTTTTTGATGCCATGTAGTTTTCCCCATTCATTTTCATTTGCAGAGCAGCATTTCTCTGGACATCTGTACTTCCTTCAGACAAAAACAAACACATTCACAGATTGCAGAGAGCATCTACTGTACGGTGAGAAATGTGTTTTCAATAAGACCGTGACTTAGCGCAGTGTGCGTTAAGAGGAGAGCAAAATGAGCAGTTTTTCTCCAAGGAAATATCTAGAAAGAGATTGGACAGCTACACGACTATTGGAGATAGCACATGGTAAATGAGCTTAGACCGTGGTAGTCAACGGGGAGATGACTATCTCTCTTCCTTCGCTGCTTTAGTTTTTTTTTTCTCCCTCATTCCATTTTTAATATGCAGTTTTTTCCACTGCACATCAGCAAATGCGAGCTGCTGCTACAACAAATCCATCTTGTAATTTTTTTTCTTCTTTAGGAGGTGCATGAAAGCGAGAGAGACAGCGAAGGAAAGAGAACTATCGTGGCGTATTTACCTGAGAGTGCATCTGTAAGTGGATCTGTGTGTGTTTGTGACTGCTACAGTTATGCATGCCTGCCTTTAGGGCCAGGCATAAATCATCATTAGAGATGGCAGATGTGGGTATTTGTGCTGTTGTGTGTTTGCTGGTATTTGAATTTATGTGTGCACTTGCACCACACGCAGCAACTGTAGCTTTCCGTGTTCAACAGGCTGCCTTATTGTTACAGCTCTGATGCTCTGTTCTGCTTTCCAAGGTTTCCTAGGCCTGCACAGCTTTAAACTCTTGCACACATACACAGATACACACCCGCTCATGGCCTGGACTGTCACTGGGAAAGGGTGACCTTGCACCAGTGATGGGAAACTGGTTGATAAACTCTGCTGAGAGTTTACTCCACCTCCATAAAATAGCTCATGGATCGCTAGCGGGCTTGTCTTTTTGTTGTTTTTTTTGTGCTTTGTGCATACCCATGTGGCCTTTGCAAAGCAGCCATTTTTAACATCTGACATCACAGGAGACAGAAGCTGACTCACATGGATGCTTCCTTATGACCAGAATGAGATAAACTTGGTCTTTATTTAAAAATGCTGTCTTTTAAAAATGTGACTGTCAAAATTCTTCAAGCTCAATGAACTGCATCATAATTATTCAACTGAAGTTTCTTGTAGAACTCAATTTCAGATTATCCCCAAATTATTTTACCTTTTGCATCGCAGACTTCAATACAATCATGCATTAATGACATATTTTGTCTGTGATTTCTCTAAAGTCATTGTGTAGAATGTTTTTTGGTATTCTGCTTGATTCTAAGTAATGCTAGGAGTATAGCAAGCTGGTATTGGTTGTTGAATAGTCAGACTGTCTGCATCTTTGTGGTATGTCAAGTGTAGCTTTAAGAGCTTACCCATTTAAAAAATGATAGGTGTTGCTCCTGTAGTTCCCACTTCAAGTGTTACATGCTGCAGGAAATATTAAAAAGCAGCCAATATAGTCCTTCTTCTAAGCAAATGGAAATTGTATGAGTGCACAGCAAAAGTCAGAGGTGGAGGATCATCATTCTTTGAAACCTCAGAAGTGGTTTGATGGGAAATCAGAAACATACTTTCAGTGAACCTCAATATATTTTCATGCTGGCTACTTATTATAAACCAGCTACTTGAAGCACTTCATCACATTCACAGATCCGCACTCATAAACATAGACATTCACACGTTGATATGCGGATGGTTCTGATTTGTTTCAGAATGAAGTTGTATAGTTCTCTCTAAAAGAGGAATGTTGGCTACAGAGATGTAGTTTGGAGGCATACAGTTAGCTGATGTGTTTTGATTATTAATGATAATGTCCTACTGCCTACCTACAGTCAGGTTTTGGTTTTAGTTAAAAGCTCCCTGCTGGCTTCTCTTCTCTCATCCTCCATCTCATTATACGGGATCTCTCTAACCTGTTTGAATGTCATTCAGTGTCAGATCCTCTCTCCTTCTCCTTTTAGCGTTTTCTCTTCATATAAAAATGTAAACTGTTTGTAGTCCCTTTGGAGATCTAATTGCATTCAAATCAATTTGACAATCCATTTGTGTCGAGCTTCTTTCAACTTGCGAACCTTAAATATTTAAAATGCATTTTTGAAGATGTGAGTGTGTGATTCACAATCTTTGGCAGCCCTTGTTCAGGGAGGTGTCAGAGCTGATATGTTCTTTTTCATCCATTTAATTCATATGCTTTTATCTGTTTGCTTAGTGTGTGTGCGTGTGTGGGGGTGCGTGTGTGCGTGTTTAAAGAGAAGAAAGGTCTCCTGCAGTACAGCGATCCAAAGATCCATTATCCTCAGCCTACCTTCTGACCAGCTGGGGTGTGTTCCTGCGTTTGTGTGTGTGCTCGTAATTGTGTGTATGAATGCTTGTGTGTCTGTTGGACACTGGGCAAAGGAAAATCAATGGTATTAATTTGCAGAGGCAGTGGTGTGAGCTGAGGCAATCTGCTGCACACAGGGAGCCACGCTTTTCTCTGATTTACCGCACACACATATGCAGCCTCAGCCCCTTGCCCCGTCCCTGCCTCCTCTGAAATCACACCTTGCCTTGGTTTGCATTCAGTGACAATATCAGTTCAAAGTTTATGAGGCACAGTGAAGTGTCACGCATCACCTGCTCGCTCTCTTTATCGTGCAGCTGGTAATTAAAAGGCAGGCAGCTCCACTGTGGCAGCTGGGAGGGCAGTACTGGAGGGAAGAGCAGGTTAGATGGCTGCACTCCTGCCACACAGAGCTGTGTTTTCATCCTCCCCCCCCACTCACACACACACGTAAAGTACTGTCTGGGTTATTCACACTGTCCCTTCAAAAAGAGAGATGAAGTGGATTTCCAGCAGTCATGGTACTGTTTTATTTTTCAGTACTAAATTGTTTCTTTGACTTCATGTTTCCGATTTATGAATGTTTCGGGAGAGTCGCATTTTAGTAGAGAAAAATGTGACTTACAGACCATCTTGAGTGAAATGAGTCAAACTTTGTCGAAAATACTTGTTGCATCAAGTGACCCATGCACACTACAGATGGTCATCAAGATATATTGTTGCCATCTTGTTGTTTTGACATTAATTATTCTCTATATAAATGTATCTACAATACAAGCAAACCCCTGCCAGAACTCCAGGCTAAGCATTTTTTATAAACTAGTAAATACTGCATTAGGTGAAGTCATAAAGAGTGTTTTCTTGACTGATGTAAATGGCTTCTCAGTGATGGTTATGGTGATCGGGTCCATCGTTTGATGTGGAAGCAGATATTGGAGCAATAATCTGCCTTCGTTCCTCGTCCTCTTTTATTACAGTAATTATGAGCATTTGTCACATTTACCTTCAAACTCACCCTATTAATCCTAGGATTTATCTCTTCCAGTCTTTCACATAATAAGATGCTTTTCTCTCAGATGTGGGTTTGCACATTGTGGTTCACGTTACTTACCCATTTCTTATCTTTGCCATGTTTCTTGGATCAGCGTCCAGTCGCATTGATTTTTACCAAACAAGAAAAAAGTACTCACCAACTAGATATACAAGAAGTGAGAAAATGTTGATGAAAGTTTGATTGCTTCTGTTGTTGACTCATCATTGAATATTTGCTCTTTGCCAAGTGTACGCTATAGGTTTTCTGAGTCCTTTCTGCTGTCTGCTTTCATCTCTGAGATCTCAGACTGCATCAAAGAGCTGAGGAATCATTTTCTAGGCCTTGTGTCGCGAAGGAAGAAATTCATACAAGACAAATGGTCCAATTCTACTTTAACAGGCCCATTCATATTGTAATAGAGGACTGGAACAAAGAAAGAAGGGAGCTAGGACATTAGGAATGGCGCAGTCAGCCTTATTCACTGCGTTTGACTCTCTGTCAGTATGTGTGTGTGTATGAGGGGGAGACAGTGAAATACAAGCACTGTAAGAGGCAAAGACAGAGGGGCATAGTGAGAGAGGGAGAGGTTTTTCTCTTTAATTCTCCCTGTTGGAGATGTACTACCTCAGGGATATTCTGCCATCTGATCCACTTTAGCAGTGTGGCAAACAGCCAGGGCATCTTTTCAATTACAGAGAAATGGATAGTGTGCTTGTGTCCATGTGAGTGTGCATGTATCGTTCTGTGTGTGGTGTGTGTATACGACGTATATGGAGGGAGCAGAAAAGGCAAACCAGGGCAGAGCAAACCTGGAAGACAAAAATATCCCAGCTTTTCAGAAAACATGTTGTTAAAGCGTGAATGTGTGAGGCAACAGGGGCCCATATTCCTTCTCTGCTAGCCTGAGATTTAGGAGAGAAAAAACAAAGAGCAAGATGAAAGAAGTAAGGTAAAACAGAGAGAATAGAGGGTTTTGCCATGAAGGGAAAAAATACTGCTCGTCCCCAGTCTTTAAGCTGAGCAATAATTTAAAGTCTTGGGCCTCTGAAGCCTTGAATCCACATTGACTGGTCATCTTAAATCAAATCAGGGCACTGGGCCGGCTGCTTAGTGTGTGTGCGTAGGTGCGTGTCTGTGTATCTCTGTGCGCGTGTGCATTACTGCAATGGTCCACATACACAGAAGGCCCCTGGTCTACTCTGAATTATTGACTGTGGAGAATAATTGATTGGTTCACCTTCAAGCCTATCAGCCTTCGTCTGAGTGCACTGCCTCATATCACCATGCCTCTTCCATTTTTACTCTCACTCTAACACTTTTCATTACCATTTAACATCTAACTATTCCTTTTTGTTAGATTTCAGCTATCTTCAAGAAAAATACTTATATATTCTTTCAACTAAGAGGAAGGAAACTGCGTCAGACTGGCGACCTGTCCAGGGTGACCCCGCCTCTCGCCCGGAACGTTAGCTGGAGATGGGCACCAGGACCCCTCCCGACCCCACTAGGGACAAGGGTGTATATAAAATGGATGGATGGATGGATGGAAGAAGAAGGAAACTGAGCTTAAACAATGGTTTTAGGTTCATGGATTGAAACACTGACAATAACATCTGATGTAAATGATCACCTGTAGTTTTTGTTTAAAAACATTATAAGCAATGACTGATCTTAAAAATGGTTTTTGTTCACTGTCCACCAAGGGTATATTAAAAACTAATCAGCAGGTGAATAACTATATGAACAGTGCCTTGCAGAAATATTCATACCACTTTTCAGATTTTTTGCTTTTTAAACTGGCTTTCCACTTGCCTATTATGTACTAGTCTTTTGGAATGTAACTTAAAATTAAAGTAAATTGGAAGTTTGTGGTTGCAGAGGATAAAATGTAATGAAGCTCAATGGATATGACTACTTTTGCAAAGTATAGCAAAGAGAAAAGAAAAGTGAAGATTTCTTAGGATTAAGAGGTTTGGGTGAACTGACCTTTTCTACCCTCTCAGGTCTGAAAGGGCTCCCAGTCTTACATGCACTTTTTCCCTCCTCCCCTTTCTTTTTCTTCTTATCACCTTTCCAGCCCTAGAACAGATGCTGTGCAGCATACGATCAGTCTTGGATGCCTACAGTGCAGTGCAACATTCATTCAATCAATAACATGATTCTGTGGGCAGAAGATGTCCATGACATACAACCACTCCCCTGGCACACATGCATAGACTAATACACAGTCAGGAGCAGGGGTGCACACACGTACTGGGCTGACATACGGCTCTGCTGCTTTGACAGGCCGGAGATGAGGTAAAGATGGATGGATGGATAGATAGATAAATGGATAGATGGGGGATGGAATGAAGGTAATGGGGAGAGGTGAATTGTGTGGATGCTGTTGCTGGATCACTGTCAGCTGTGATGGAGTTTTACCCTGTCTGTCCTGCAGCACTGAGAGCTAGAATGCTTGAGGTTGGTCTTCGGGCATACAACCACCACATACCCAAAGGCCTGTCTTAAGGTCTCAACGTACTTGTGAGTCGGTGAACGCAAGTTTTTGGTATCTAACAGACACTGAGATTAAAACTATTTTTATCAGTCTTTTAATCGGAGATGCACAGTTTTCTTATTGTTTGTATAAACACTCCATTTTATTGTATTGCATAGTAAACGTTATGAAGCTCCCAGTTCACCAATCGGGTTTTGGTTTGGATGCCAATTCAGTATTTTTGTTCACATTAGAGCATTATGAATACATAGAAAGAATATGACATTGTGCATTACTAATGATGCTCAGTGACTCCCCATGGCTGTTTAGGTCCCTTTTTATTGCAGATTTAAAACACCATTTTCTCGTCTTTGTGGTAACAATTCCAATAATGTAGATGAGGAATGTGTTGCGAAGATGCCTTATGACTTTGTCCTGTCGTGTAGATACCTTTCTTATTGCAAACAACATGATTTTCTTATAGCCAGTAGGTGCTTCAGAAAAATTCATAGTTATTATGCAGGCCTTAAAACTATTTTAGTGCCCCTAACTCAGAAACTCTGCTACAAACTACGTGCTCTGATTCAGCATTATTTTAGCTATAAAGGAACTGCTGCAAATCCCCTACCAGTAATTCTCAATTCCCCTTCTTTTGTTAGTGTAAACAGTCTGCACATAGTTCTCAGTGTATCCATATCAGGGCTGCTCCGGTGGGATTCCTCCAGTGCTCAGGTATGTTATGTAAATATGGAGCCTGGATTAGACCAATGGGAGGGTATGGATAGAGTAATCCTCTCCCCTGTACATTTCATTATCATTTTTGCGTTGCAGCATTACAGGCCTCGTCCTGTGTAATAATCTCTCAGCCTCCACCCATCTCCTAGAAAAACCGAGAAATACATCCTTTTGTAACCTCTGCTCTTCTCCCCCCTCTAAATGTGCTGACTCCATCAAAATGCTTCAGAGCTGAAAGGAGTTGATTAACATGCACACATTTCTGCTCGCTCTCTTGTGTATCTGTAGAAAGTTGATGCGTTTTGGTGAGCACGTCTGATGTGCAGTACAATCCTGTACATTGTTTGATAGCAAACACATAATACAAAAAAATTAAAATAAAAGCCAATGAAATCTAAATGCAGTGTTTATTTCAGTGTAAAATTATTCCAAAACAAAGTAATACAAAGTGTAGTTTAAGGTAAATGAGGCATTGTTTGATTTTATAAACAAATAAAAATCCTTTAAGTGCTGTATACAAATGTAATCTGAACTCCTGCTAATTTGGAGAACCACCATTTGCTGCAATTGCAACAGCAAGTCTCCAACAAATTTCCACAAGAACAGATGGCCAACCCCAATTCTTCTTCGTACATTATCTTTTAGTTCAGATTCTCCACAGAGCATCTGAAAATTAACACATAAAACGCAAATTAAATAGATTGAAGTTTCTGGTAGTAATGTGACGGAAAAGTTCAAGGAGTTTTAAATACTATTTGCAAAACACTGAACATTTGAAGATGCTCTTAAAATAAATTAGATTAAAAAAAAAGTTTTCAATTGTACCGCTACTGTGTTTATCTGTCCAATGCGTTTGATTGATGCCTCCATTTCGCACTGTCCAGCTGGACCCATCCTTTGCTTTTCCTGCCAGATTCTGATGGGAGAATACAACTTCTCTTTGGGATAGAAAAAAATAGATTGTCTTTTGTATCAGCTGGGAGCGTCCCTGTCTTAGCTGTGGCAGTGCGGAGGGGGAGAGCAGGAGAAAGAGAGCCCATAATTGAGACAGACAGAGTGAGCGAGAGAGACCGCGGTACGCACCACCAGAGGTAATTAGCAGAGCAGCTGTTTGAGAGGGGGAAGCTATAGCCGTGACACTACAGGAAGGAGCTGGGGGAATAATTAGCCCGTAACACCCGTCAAGCTCTCACAAAGCGGAGATGTGTTATTTTGCTTGTGCTCTCCACTGAGGAATGCAAGACCTCCACAGTCTTTCAGTTGAGTTGCAGTGGGCCAGTCCTCCTAGTTCAGATGGAATGGGCTGTCAAAGGTGGATATGTTGTTGTGAGTGTGATGTATCTGCTCCATGGGCCACATTTGGAGCATGTTAATTGAGTATTGATCGGACTGTTGGTTAGTAATGATGTATGACAGTTTCAGGTGATTCTATAAGTAGTGGAGTACCTATTTTATAGGTATATAAATGTATGTGTGTGTGCAAGACTGTGTGCAGTTCCTCCAAAGTCAATAACCATGCACTGTATTCAATCAGAGCTCCTCGGTGGAAAGCATTACTGTTTTCTCTTTATACTTCAATCAATGCACTCCAGCTAAGCAGGCCAGTCACTAATAAGCATAACATTTCTATACAACCAAGCAATACAAAAGAAGGCAAATAAGCCTTTGTGAAATAATAGACTTTAAACAGCAGGAGATCTATAATTTATTTATTTATTGATTCATTCATTTTAAATGGAATTAAAAAAGTAGTTTTTGGTCTCTAGCTCTCCCTTCATCCAGAATCTCATTGCAGGTGTGCGCTGAAGTGAGAGGAATATACAGATGCTTTTATCAGATACATTTTCAGATGAAAGCATATAAATCTGTGAGCCTGTGCCAAATCCATGTTACAACCTGTGGCAAAACTTTACAATTGATCTTCACAGATACTCCGAATCTAATCTCACTAAGCTTTAGCTAATTTGCAAAGATTGGGGAACAATTTCAGTTTCAGTTCCAAGACGTATCTCAAAAACCATTGCAAATGTAACTGCAGCCAAAGGTGGCTCCACAAATCATTGACTTAGTGTGGCTGAATCAAATGCAACCTACACTTTAAAGATTTTATTTGCAAAATAGTTTGATTTAAACTCTTCTGTCTGCATGATGGGTCCAATTGTTAGTATTATCACCTCGCAGATCTTAGGTTTATCCCTCCTACAATCAAAACCTTTGGGTTGGGTTGGTTATTTTCCCCTGGGTATGACTGCATCTGGGTATGGTTGTGTCCTATGAATAACCCAGACAGAAGTACTCTGTCCGTCCTCTCATCCGTTGAACACTAGATAGGCCTCATCTCTTTCGCCATCCTGCAGGTAGGCATAGAAAATGGATGGATGGATGTTACCTTTTCCTTCCACTTTACAGTTTCACACTAGTTTATGTGGGTCACATAAAATATGTTCAAGATGGTGGTTGTACTCTGACAAAATGGAGAAAAGTTTAAGGGTTATGAATACATTTGCAAGGAACTTTAAGTTTATTGTCATTTATTTCCCATTGACCCCTTCTGTCTTTGTCACAGCTATTGTCCAACATGATGGAAAGTTAGACTGAGGTGCTGGCATATTGGGACTATAATCTCCCCTGTCTGGGAACCTAAATAAAGTTTAACCATGTATTTCATGACATTTTTACTGTGTGATAACAGTTTGTGTTGTAGTCATTGATATATATTTGGATTGATGCTTCCCCACAGTCACTCTGCAGTGCAGGGAGTCATCTATGAAAACCCACCTCCACAGCTGCAAATAAAGTTAC